>WSTJ01000210.1:0-33927 GCA_019623705.1 Ceratobasidium sp. 428
GTGTAGCGCGTTATTTGCGTACATGATTGCGTTGCATAGGGGCTACATGAGTGTTGGAGTTTTCGAGTTCGTTGAGTGCGGCGCAGCGGGCTAGGAGACGGTGGAATGGGTCACGGGAGAGGGGGGATGAGCAACTTGGGAAAAGGAGGGAGCCGGTGGATAGGGGAGGTTCGTTGGAGATGGATGCGAGGAAGAGGGGCCGAAGTGGGGGCTGGGAGTGGGTATTGCGAGGGAGATGGTCCGGTTTTTGGATACGCCACGGTTAGTGGGTTCATTTTGGCGTTCTTTTGTAGCCGATGTTTAGCTCATAATAAGGATTATGTGACGACTGATGCAAGCCAGGCTTGAATGGCTTGAAGTGATACTTACCTCACTGTGTTTCATGATATGTCGTAGATGTACAATGTCGTAAACTCCGAACGCAACTTCGACTAAACTCGAGTAACACACGCGCCAGAACCACTCACACTATCTTTCCCAGCTCTAAACCTATCGGCCCAGCATTCTTCAACCCAAACCTATGCGCATTAACTCGCCCTAGCTTACGCACTTCTACCCGTCCTCATCTTCACATATCTACACACGTAGGAGGGCTAGAAACGCGCCGGGTATCTTGGATCAGGCTACGCTGCGTACGTTACATGCGACATATTTCGGCAATATCTCCTCTGGAAGCTCTCTCGGACATCCAGGGCGTGTGGTGTTACGCGTGTTAGGTCGGAGGCGTGCGGGAGATTTGTTCGCAGGTGGAAAGGTGGGGGAGGAGACATTGTCCTGGATTCTCGAAGAAGGAAGTGTGGGGATGAATCGGGGCATGGGAAAGATATCGAAGAGCAGTTTGAACTAGTATGTGAGATTGACACAGTTCGTTTCACTTCTTACCTATTCATGTTTCTCAGACGCTTATATTAGGTGTTATGAGTGATTTCACTCTCGCCTCGAAACGTTTTACGTACAACTTTCCTATTCTTCGACGTACACGTTTGCAGTAGATGCGCATGCGCCTGAGACGATGACGGTGAGTACATTGATATATTTACCGGACTTATTCGGTCGCGGGCTTAAGAGAATTTCGGGATTGGGAGAGGAGGAAGGACTGTGGAGGTCGTCGCCGAGGCTTGATTTCAACGTCAGGTTTTCTGTGCTTCATTGGTATGGCGGGAGTCTTGGGACCATCGAGGCGAATATGTTACGGCAGGAAGAGTTGGCATAGACTATATGCGTGGTATTCACGGGCGGTTCGTTTGTCTTACCTGATACGCGCTTCACTATTCGCCTCCAATATTGACGGAGATCATAGTTTTAGATCATACCAGTGAATGAACAGATTTTCTTAAAGATGAACAAGGTGGCTCGGTGATGCTGGTCGTGAGGCGTGCTCAACGAATTCTGCAGGACGCGGGTGGAAGAAAACCTTCGAGCGGGTTATAAGGTGGTGGGATGTTGCTTGGAAATTTCAAACTCTCGCTTGGGCCTCGAGCGCCGGAGGACGGGTATGCCGGGTTGGATCGTATGGACTGTGTCAGATGGTGACCTATGTATCGCGTCGAGTCAAGCCGATGGGTCGAAGTGTGAGATGTTGGGAGCGTTTGTTTATCGAGTTACGTAGTACTTATGCGCATTGTATAAACTAAGTTCTGGAAACGTGCAATAGGTTGTATTCAATGCTACTTACTTTGGAGCGAAGGAACGCGCGCGGACATTTCGAAGTCATTCAAGCAGCAAGGCTTCAGACTACGGCGGATCTTGTTACAGACGAAGCTAGACGATAAATGAAGGAAATGCCAGCACGCGGACTAAAATAACTGCGCATACATACAGCTATACGAACAACTAGGCGCTAGTGATTGTGATTCGCATCCTGGCTGATCACCTGACCCGCTTGGGACTTGGCTTGGTCGATTTTGTCTCGAGGTTTGAGAGGGCGAGCTTCAGTGATCTGGATAGTGATTGACGAGCTCCCAAAAATATCGCTATCAAACGGGGGGGTCGATGAGTTCCGGAAAGATTGCGAGTATAAGTTCTGTTACCGATCGTAGTAGACATGAGCTAGTCTAACGCAGTAGTTGGACCTCCATGACTGGTGGAAGCTTGTGGACCTTATTGCCATCGACGCCGAGTTCTACGAAAACCTCGTATTTCGACTTATTCGGCTCAAGTATGATTTCTATAAAGGTTTATGTAAAGTGAGGGTGGAAGCTCTAGTAGTTCGATGATAGTGTGTATATACTGTAATGGAGTAATCACTGCTTACTAGTAAAAGTTAATCGAGAGGGCAGTGTGGTTATTGACAGGAAAGGGCTGAGATCGGGGAGCATATCCAAAAGCAAAATTAGGTAGCCGCTGACAGGTCGCTCTATCTTCTTCAGTCAGAAGGACAGAGAGACGTAAAATGGATATTTTGGTCGGTGGCCGGGTCGAGTTTTCTGCAGGTGGTTGTTCAGTTCAGGGGAACGGACGTGCGATGTGTGTAAGCTCGGCGCCTGTTTCGGGCCAGGGGTGATGACTAAGCGCCCAGACCGGGGTCGGTCTCTCGCCCACCACTTCCTCAGTCTTGATGACACCGCCGAGCTCGGTTTCGCTAAAACGCGACGAATCTGAACCGAGACTGGCAGTACTATGACGCCTTCCGAGTGCTGGCGCCTGTCGTGTATGATGAGTGAGCGGAAGATGAGGGACCGGGGATACGTAACATCCTAAGCTTGCGGGATATGTCCGCGAGAGTGGTACCAGAGGACGTCAGGCCTTGCGCCGTTGCCGGTGTCAATGAGGAGGACAGAAGCGACGACGACGACGAACTTGTCGACACAACTAAACTTGTGGACGAATAATTCGAGGACATCCCCGAGCATTTGCGTCGGTAAGCATCGATTATATTATTACGAAGTGGTAGCTAATTTGAGTTTACAGCGCTGCGATTGTCCCTACGCACTCTCGATTATCAAACAATAGATTGCCACTGTGTCACCACTGCCTCAACTCTGGGACCATATTCTTGCCATCCGCCTCTCTTCATCTGCCGCCTCTTCTCTAACGAATATGTCCGACGTGCGTCAGATACGTTCGAACTTGGTCTTAGCCTCATTTTGCCAAACACGCTTCAGTTCCTGTAGTCCAGCATCGGTCCCTTGCAGCGTGGTTGGCTCTAGTTTTGACAATATCGTACCTGAGGCGCTTTGGCGAACCGTCCTAGCATAGCTTGTCCCTATATACTATGAACTTGGGGACGACTCTACTCTCTCGCCGAGCTTTCCACTCTAACCGGTCCCGCACTTCGTCCTCGAACGAACTAATCGCCGATCAAAACGCCGACTCGTCAAACCTGTGGTCGCACGATCCCGCCTACACCTCCTGCACGGGTCTTGTTCTCCAACCAGTCCGACGACCTAGCCGGCGTACTCGTTCCCATCCGTGCGATGCTCTCACGCCCAGTCGCTCATCCTGTCGCCGAGATCGAACGGGCTGAGCCTCCGTCGTTCATCGAAACCACAACTGTGGATTTGCGAAGATAGATTCAATCGGACAAAACCGTCGCTGGGTCCAGGTTACACGAGCATAGAGCAGACGCCCCGACATCCTTATTGGCTTCGGGACGCAAAACTAGCGACGTGCGGTCGTTGGTGCCTCGGGTATGCGCACAGACCGGAGACTAGATAGCCGTGGCCCCCGCAGACGTTTAGGCTTGGCCGGAAGACGCCGATTTGAACACGAGCGCGCTAAGGAGAGCTGCGTTGGCGCTTGGTTGGGTTGCAGAATCTGTGGGGAACTGAGACGGCAATGCATCTACATGGATCGACACCGACGATTCGTTCTGCGCCCTAGCCTGTGTTTATCTCACGAAATGGCAGGACGGGGATCGGGCCCCCCAAGTCGCCGTGGCCCCGAGGCTAATTTCTCTCACTGCACGGAGCTGTAACATACTCGCCGGCCACCACCTTCGCTCCAGGCTACTCATCTGATCCTGGCGTCATGTTTACTCGCGCACTCAAGGCGTACGCCCGCGCATTCGCCCGAGTTAAATGTCCACATCTCGAAGCGACCTTGCTCCAGCTCGTGCTCAACGAACGAACGGAAAGCGAATGCGAGGTGGAGGAGATGTTGGAGGACGCTGAGGCGCGACGGGGCGGGCTCGAGGCGGTGAATAGGGACGGAAGTGGGGGTGCTGGTGGATGAAGATGGGCTCGGAGCAGGAGGAGGTGGGATGAGATCAAGAACACATGGATGGAGAAGAGTCAGGGCGTAAGCGGGTTGGTGTACGTTCCTAGGGCGAAGAAGGCGGCGAAAGTGAGGGAAAGGGTGGGTGCGATTATTGTCTCGTCGGATACGGAGGGAGGTCAACCTGTGGGCGAAGACGGAGACGAGGACGAGGACGATGAAGACGAAGACAACGTGTTTGCTGCGATCCCTACGGCGACTAGATACGTTGTACCCCTTTGACGCCAGCCGAGCGTCCGCGCGCGGTCCAGACCTTGGCCCAGGATCAGCGGAGCAACATACGTTTCCTCGGACGTTGAGAGTGATGCTTCGTTTGTGGTCGCAACAACCAGCTCTAGTACACGTCGACGAGCTAGTTTCCTGGTAGACGGCAACGAGAGTGAAACCGGGACCGGGAGCGAACGGAGCGAATCGTCCGAGACAGATACGGATAGGAGCGAGAGCGACTTTGACTGGACGCAGTACAACGGGCGGTATCACCCTCACGATCGAGTCTCGAGTTCTGGGTCCAAGCTCACACAGCCAAAGGAGAGCCCGCCGAAACGCACGAACCCTGTACCACGCAGTCAGGTTGGACGTGGTGCCGCACCAATCGTTCGACTAGTACCAAGGCCACCCCGAGTTGTCTCTGCCCCCATCCCTGTTGTAGCCCCCGTCAAACGGCCCCACATCGTAGTCGAACTCCCTCTCCCAGCAAAACGACCCAGAGTCAAATCCAATCCTACCAAACCACGCATACTCGGCGACCACAATACCCTCCGACAGGCCAACTCGTTCTCCGAACCTCGTCGACTGTCCGACCACAAGACGCAAAGCACCTCAGCGATCTCCCGGCTGTGCCAGCGGTTCTCGAGTATGAGCTCGGCCGACGATCGGGACTATATGGCCGTGGACGAGAATGAAGAACCTGCAAGGATGGACACGCCGTTGTCGGACGATATGGATCTGTTTCAGGCAGTGACCCCTATGCCGCGCGAGGTGAAGGTGACAGGTCGGGTTATGAGGTGCTGAGAGCGTTTTGATTACCGATCATGTTCAATGATGCGCGTTGTAAATCAAGATTCGGATATGTGGAACAGATCGTATGCAGCTTTTTTGGAGCGAAGAAACACGCCTGTCATGATCTAGCGCGATGCATCGTCCGCTAAGGGCCGATTCAGCCCGGAATGATCTTCGTTCTCGGTTCACACTGGCACTGGGTGGTCTCTTATCGTGTAGTTACTGCATAAAGCTCAAGAACTGCTTCAGGCGCCACTTGAAACTGAACTACACAGGCATAACTAGAGGAATACAATCTCAAAATTCGCTCTATATCCAAAGACCTTGTTCGCCGCTGTAACTAGGATTATAGAAACACCGAAACCAAAACATCTTGTTTTTAACGATCGAGTCACTGAATGAGCTTACAGCCATCAAAGTGTTGGCGTGTGTTCAGAAATTGATATTTTGTAAATCTCGACGATGAGCGTGGGTACTTTGGCTATGAGCCCGTGAAGATGCTAACTATGCTGATGCAACGCATCGTTTGGTGCTTTAAACAAGGTAATGAGGATCATTATTCGTTTGAATCAAGGCCTTTGTCACTTTTAGGCAACAAGTTGGACGACTGTGCAAGAGTACCCTCTCGATCACGTGACCAACCGCTTAACCACCGTAGCTTGATCTCGATTCCGATCGCATTATTAACCAATCCTCTTGTTATCTGTTTTACCTGAATCCTTTCTGCTACGATGGGTCAAGTCATTAGTAAGGTCGAGCAAAACGTAAAGAAACGCTTCAAAAAGCTGTTCAACCGTCCACCAGATGGCCGGGAACCCTCGACCGCGTCAGGGCTTCAAGAGCCAAGTATCCAAGCCACTGATGCTACTCGCTCACAGCCCGCGCTCAATCCAACGATCCCCCTTCACTCACTAACTACAGCACCCTCGCCGCGTCCTGAGCCCAGTGGCGCTACACAACCCGTAGCGCTTGTTCCGTCAGCACCATCAACAACCGAGCAAAGCGCCGCACACGACGGTTGGCTGGGGCTCAAAGCGTTTGCGAGAGTCGTAAGCGATGGGAGCGAGCTACTGGGACCTCTGAAGCCTGCCGTTGGCGGCATACTAGAGGTTGTTGAGACCTTTGAGGTAGGACGAGGCTGTGCTCTATCATCCGGCGTCTAATCGCCGGTCCCACCTAGCTTGCAGCTCAGAACCACGAGGACTATCAGAGGCTCAGGACCGAGCTCAATACGTTACTCCATGACCTCGCCGAATACTTCGGGTCTTCTACGCCGCCTACGATGACGTCCGCTATCGTCGACCTAGCACAGTAAGTAACGGTACTACCGACTAGACCATCCAGCTAACTGGCGAATATCGCAGAGGAATCGAACGTGAACTTGACACCATCAGACAGAAACAGGATCAAAGTATGACGCGGAGGTATATTAGAGCAGAGATAGACGCCGATCAGGTACTGGAGCACTACCGTGGCGTGCAAGGGCTACTTCAACGACTGGCGGTTAGTGTCGGCTTCAGTAGGGGTGTGTTGTATTGACGTACATGTAGCTCAAAGCGAACCTTGAAAGCTGGAAGACCTCCGATGAGCAGGCGATAGTATGTGGCGAAGTAACGTCATGAAAGGTGTTCTAACGCTGGTGTTTTGGGCAGGAAACTCGCCTCAGCAGACTTCCTAACTCACCCGCCGCAAAATACTGCTCCACAAAGTCCGGTGTTCTGCGAGACGAATGTACGCCGAACACTCGCGTCAAAGTCCTAGAAGAACTATATGAATGGGTACGCGATAGCGAGAGCCAAAAGGTCTACTGGCTGAACGGCATGGCGGGCACCGGCAAGAACACTATCGCGTATAGCTTGTGCAAGGAGCTAGACCGCTCTCAAGGGCTAGCCGCCAGCTTCTTCTGCTCTCGACAACTACAGGAATGCCGCGAAGTGGACCGAATTGTACCTAGCATCTCATACCAGCTATGTCGGTTTTCTCTCCCGTTCCGGGCCGCCGTATCTCAGGTGCTAAAAACAGATCCGGACGTATATGCTCGGCCGCTACTCGACCAGTTCCGACAGCTGATATATGAACCGCTGGTCGAAGTGAAAGATACTCTGCCTACTAGCCTCGTGGTTGTAGTTGACGCTCTGGATGAATGTGATGACAACAGAGGGGCGGATGTACTAAAGTGTTTGCTCTTGTATGCGCAAGACCTACCCGTGAAGTTCTTCGTGGCCAGTCGTCCAGACGCAAAGATAATCGACTCGATACGCCTTCAAAAGGGAGACTATAACCCAGTGGAGCTACGTCTACACGATCTTGACCGTTCGATCGTCGGTGAAGACATCAAAACGTATCTACTCACCAAACTCGCGTCTCACGTGCAACTATCAGCGGCCCACCTCGATATCCTTGTTGATCGGTCGGGTGTTCTATTCATCTACGCTGCTACGGTGGTTCGGTACATTGAGGCTGGCAACTTCTCCCGGGCCACCAAACGACTCAAAGAGGTCCTCACCGGTATATCTAACGGCTCTACAAGCAACAGCAATAAGGAGATCAACGAACTGTACAGCATGATACTTGCAGCAGCGTTCGACGACCCGACTCTGACCGAGTCAGATCGGGACGACGTGAAACAGTTACTGAATACAGTCGTATGCGCTCAGGAGCCACTGTCGATAGAGGTCATGGCTGGACTGTTGGGACTCGACGACGAGACTGTACGTGCAACGTTGCGTTCGCTACTGTCGGTACTACAGGTGTCAGATACGACCCGGGTTATCACAACCCTGCATGAGTCGTTTCCAGACTACCTGCTCGACAGAAGCCGTTCTGGGGTGTTTCACTGTGATCTAAACGAGCACAATGCGCGCTTGACGCAGATATGCTTTGACCAGATCAACATACCCGATCCTCCGTTCAACATTTGCGGACTGGAATCATCGTATGTGTTCGACAAAGACGTACCTGACCTACCTACTCGGGTCATAAAGGCCATCTCTGAGGAGCTTCGGTATGCTTGCCACTACTGGAGTACTCATATCATGCTGGCCAAAGATTCTCAAGCCCTCGCTAGCACGCTGCTGGGCTTTTTGTCGACCCGGTTTCTGCTATGGTTGGAGGTGGTGAACCTATGCGGATGCCTGGACGACGGTGTGAGAACGCTCCATCGCATGCAGAAATGGGCTGTAGTGAGTGTTTCTGCCGAAGAAGTTGACAAACGACCGATGGTTGAGTAGAGTACGGGATACCTGGACGAAAATACCAAGCTCCTGCTGCGAGATGCGTGGATGTTTGCCGCTTCGTTCTCGTCGAGCCCAGCTAGACTTAGCACTCCACACGTTTATATCTCAGTACTGACATTTTGGCCGGACCACAGCCTAATGACAAGATTTTACAAGCAAGATGGCTCAAAGCAGATAACTAGCACGAGTACTGCAACGAGCTTGCGAAGTGCAATTCCGTTGTCTGTACAAGATACCCGGAGCAAAATTCGGAGTGTATCATACTCACCAGACAGCGCGTACATTGTATCTGGCGATGGAGACTACAACATACGTATTTGGGATGTGCACACTGGTCAGCCACTCGGGCAGCCGTTGCAGGGACATACCCACTCTGTCAACTCTGCTGCATACTCACCAGACGGCGCATACATCGCATCTGGCTCTATGGACAAAACCATACGTATCTGGAACGCATACACTCGTCAACCAGTAGGACAGCCGCTGGAGGGACATACCCTGTCTGTTAGTTCTGTTGCGTACTCACCAGACGGCGCATATATCGTATCTGGCTCCCATGACAGCACCGTACGTATCTGGGACGCACACACTCGTCAGCCAGTGGGACAGCCGCTGGAGGGACATACTGATCATGTCAGCTCTGTCGCGTACTCACCAGATGGCGCATACATCGTATCTGGCTCTCTTGACAACACCATACGTATCTGGGACGCGTACACTGGTCAGCCAGTGGGACAGCCGCTGGAGGGACATACCAGCTCTGTCAGTTCTGCTGTGTACTCACCTGATGGCGCATACATCGTATCTGGCTCTTGGGACAACACCATACGTATCTGGGATGCACACACTTGTCAGCCAGTGGGGCAGCCGCTGGAGGGACATACCAGCTGGGTCAGCTCTGTTGCGTACTCACCAGATGGCGTATACGTCGTATCTGGCTCTATGGACAACACCATACGTACCTGGGACGCATACACTCATCAACCAGCAAGACAGTCATTTGAAGGACATTCCAGCGGTGTGATTTCTACTGCGTACTCACCTGATGGCGCATACATTGTATCTGCCTCTCATGACAACACCATACGTATCTGGGACGCGCACACTTGTCAGCCAGTGGGACAGCCACTGGAGGGACATACCCACTCTGTCGACTCTGTTGCGTACTCACCAGATGGCGCATACGTCGTATCTGGCTCTTATGACCACACCATACGTGTCTGGGACGCGCACACTTATCAGCCAGTGGGACAGCCGCTGGAGGGACATACCAGCTGGGTCTACTCTGTTGCGTACTCGCCATACGGCGCATACATCGTATCAGGATCTTTTGACGCCACCATATGTATCTGGAACGCGCACACTTGTCAGTTAGTGGGACAGCCGTTGCAGGGACACACCCTGTCTGTTAGTTCTGTTGCGTACTCACCAGATGGGGCATACATTGTATCTGGCTCTCATGACAGCACCATACGTATCTGGAACACGCACACTCGTCAGCCAGTGGGACAGCCGCTGGAGGGACATACCCAGTTTGTCAGTTCTGTTGCGTACTCACCAGATGGCACATACATTGTATCTGGCTCTGGTGACACCACCATACGTATCTGGGATGCACACGCTCACCAGCCAGTGGAACGGCCGCTGGAGGGACATACTAGCAATGTCAACTCTGTTGCGTACTCACCAGACGGCGCATATATCGTATCTGGCTCTCTTGACAGCACCATACGTATCTGGGATGCACATAGTCGTCAGCCAGTGGGACAGGCGTTGCGGGGACATACCGGCTCTGTCATATCTGTCGCGTACTCACCAGACGGTGCATATATTGCCTCTGGCTCTCATGACGAAACTGTTCGCATTTGGGATACCCAATTGGTCATACCAACGAGTGTTATTCGAGAGTCTCACAACGACCAGTCTCAAACAGCATACCCTTTGCATGTTGCTTCCGAAGTCAAGTCTCCCGATCAACGTGCCCTATGCAACTTAGGCTGCAAGACCGACTGCCCTCATATGGCTTGGGCACTAAACGAGGATGGCTGGATAGTTTATAACAACGACAAGCTCATCTGGGTTCCCCCTGATCTCCGGAAGACCCTCCTAAGTCCTCAAAACGCCGGAGTCGTCAACAGGCGCGGCTTTTTACAGCTTGACCTTGACCGCAACAAGCTTGGGGACCATTGGCGCGAGAACTTCCGGCCCAAGAGGTCTCTACGACCGTGATTGACTGAGGTTTTGCGCATAACCGTGTATCAACCTTTGGTCATGTATCATGACTCGCGAGGATACTCGTATGTATAGATATTCGCGTCTTTCTGTAGCAGAAAAATTGCTTCATATATAACCGTGTTGCTCATCGCTAGATCAGCGATGAATTTTGCCATGCTTTTAATTTGTCCAGCTCGGAAAGCGCCGGAGATTTGAAATGCTAGCGCGGACGACTGGCTATATTTGGATGATGATCATGTTGCAGCTTTCGACCACATCCCAGGCCGTTCACGCGCTTTGTTCGTCTTGGGACACGCGTCCTACTTCACGATATTCAATAAATACCCATATATCATATCACCCTTCTGCTCAAATGTCCTCCAAGCCTGATACCCTTCGTATTCCGATACCTTACGAGGCTTCCGTCGTTATTAACCGAGGGCCGAGGATACTCGCAGAGGCGCCTCTGACGATGGCTGGACATGGGTCGTCGTTGCTTCATCCCAACGGGTCAGTCGCGCCCGAATCTACTCCTCTTCTGCATCCTGAAGAACAACAAACGCTAAAAGAACTAGCCGAACCAACCCGTCAGTACCGTAACCCAAAATGCTCGAGCGCGATTCTTGGCCAACAATCTCAGTACTTGTCTAGTCTGCGCGCAACCTTGCGAGAGATCTTGATAAGATACGAAGAGCGTGGAGTAGACACCGAACCATGTGAGTATCTCGCAGCGCGACAACGAGCTGGTGGCAAACGCGACTGTCGTTCCGTCCTCTGCTATTAAAGCTACGTCCACAACCTAGGAGGTACAATTCACTTCGCTTTGACAACTCGTCGACCAACTCGAAGCTGGTCTTCCGCCTCCACATAAGTTGGACCGGCCTTGGTGACCACCCAGTCCGTTAGTCAATTCCTCCCGCGATGCGCACGAACAGGTGTTCAGCGCCTCGGCTAACGTGAATCGACTGGCGCCTGGCGTGAAACAAGTCGGATGGATCCATTAGCTAGCGTCGAAGGTGGATACAAACCGAACACGGGCGTCCGTCACAGGTTGCGTATACGGGTAGAGCGATCCCGGTGGTGGGTATGAGTGTCTCAGGACAGTTGGCGGTTGTGCATACGAGGCTTTTGAGAAAGGCGTTTCCACTGGATCGATATCTGTTTGACGAGGCGGCCGAGAGGATCAAGGTGAATATTAGTGAGCGTTTGAGGGTCACGTATTGACGAGGTAGAATATGACGGTTGCAGGCGAGTGTTTGTGAGCCTTTCATCCATTCGTATATTATTGCTTCTGTTGATACCTGAACCAGTGGAAACTATTTCCTATTACGGAACGGAGAGTTTGCACTAGCGCTCCTAAGAGCAACCGAACACCTCAAAGCGTCTTGCCTTTCTGCAAAACCTACGGCACGCATACCGAGCGGACCAACTCGAGGCACAGACCTATCGCTCGCAATCTTTAGAACCTCGCTCGACACAACAGCCCAAAACGACCTAAGCCTAGACAATCTCCGCTTCAGACTCGTCGACAGACCACTTCGCGCTCCCCCCTTCCTTCCAACCGAAAAACAAGCTCAGGTGGTTTCTCGGTCCAGTCAGTTCTGATCTGCTACAAGGCGCGCGGGCAACTCTGTCCCATACCCTAGTCTAGCCGTTGGATCTGGTGATGAGTCGAGCCGAGTTGCAAACGTATGGTGCGTTATTTGCGCATATGATCGCGTTGCGTAGGGGTTATGTGGTGGTGTTGGAATGTCGGGGCTTGCTGAGTGCGGTGCAGCGAGCTAGGAAAGGTGGGGTGAGTCAGGCGAGGGCGGAGCGGGAGGGGGAATGGGAAACTTGGGAAAAGGAGGGAGATGGGTAGGGACGATTCGTTGGACATGAAGGCGAGGAAGAAGCTGTTGAAGTGGTGGGGGTGGGGTATTGTGAGGGAGATGGTTTGGTTTTTGGATACGCCATGGTAAGAGGATTAACTCGAGTAATCCTTTGTAGCCGATGTTTAGCTCATTGTCGGGGTTATATCAGGATCGATATAAGCTCAGGTTGAATGGCTTATAGTGATTGGCTTATAGTGATATTTACCTCACCATGTTTCATGATATGTCGTAGATGTACAACATCATAAACTCCGAGGGCAACTTCAGCCCCATTGTAATCAACTAACTCGAGTAACACACGCTCCAGAACCATTTACGCTATCTATACACATACCGATCCGGCATCATCCAAGTCAAACCCATACGCATTCACTCGTCCTAGTTGACGCACTTCTACCCGTCCTAATCCTCACGTATCTACACACGCAGGAGGGCCAGAAGACGCGACGTATTTCGGCAATATCTCCTCTGGATGTGTTATCAGACATCTAGGGCGTGAGGGGTGATGCACGTTAGGTTGGAGACGTGCGGGAGATTGTTCACAGATGGAAAGGAGGGGAGGAGACGTTGCCTGGGATGCTGAAAGAAGGAAGTACGGGAATAAATAGGGGCACGGGAAAGCTTGTCGAAGACCAGTCTATAGTAATGCGAGGTTGACGCAGTACGTTCTGCTTCTTGTCTATTCGTTTTTCTCAAGCGTTCATCTTAGGCATCATAAGCGGCTTCACTCTCACCTTGAGCCGCTCTACGAACGACTTTCCCGTTCTTCGTTGCAGAATTTATGATGAGTATGAATGCGTCAACGATGATAGTAAATATATCTATGTTTTATTAAGCTTGTTTTGATCGCGGCTCGGGATCGGGGACAGGAAAGGACCATACAGAGACCACCGTTGAAGCCTGCTTCTAACTCCAAGTTTTCTGTACCACGTCGGTATGGCAGGGGCGTTATGGCTGTTAAGGTGAATGTCTTGCAGCAGGGGGGTTGGTATAGGTTATATGCGTAGTGTTAACGGATATGTCTTGTTTTATATAATGCGTGTTCTACCGTTCGATTCTAGTGTTGATGGAGATTGTTGAGATGGGCTTAACTGACGTTCAATGAACCTGAAATGGGACCTTCAGAATTAAATCTATATTTATATCAGCAGATACAGTTAACATCGTTACACAAGCTGCCTGTAATGAGATGCTTGAAGTAGCATTCATGCTCGGAAGATAGCACCAAAAATGAAACATTGACCACGAAAGCGATGTACTACATTGTCAAGCTCTGGAGCTTCGTTGGCGGCACCGCTTCCCCCACTCCTCTGGGGTAATCCCTACCCGCTTACGGAACACACGATGGAAGTAGAACGTGCTCAACCCAGCCTCACTAGCTAGCTTATCGAGCGGGATCTTCTCGCCGTTCCGAGACGCGTCCTCAATCAAAGCTTTAGCGCGTTCCACAGCTGTGGCTTGCCTCTGCTCGGCCGCTTCTCCCGCCACATCGTCCGGCTTGCAGCGTTTGCATGGCCGGAACCCCGCGGCAGCTGCCTCTGCGGGGGTGTCATAGAACTTGACGTTATTTCGAAGGGGTCGCCGAGAGGGACAGGTGGCTCGACAGTAGATTTTGGTGGAGAGAACTGCATATACGAATGGTGCGTCTGGAGTCCTATCAATTACAGCCTGCCATCGGGATTCTGGCGTATTAAATAGCTGAAGGTTAGGAGTTTGGGGGCTCGTGGAAGCTGGTTGAAGGATAAAAGGGTTGAGTTGAAAATTATCCGCCGAGAACCACTTACTCGGTTCGGGTCTAACAAAATTTGAGGGTTGTAACGTAGAGTAATAATTAGCACCAGCAAGATCTAGCGGGTCAACGACCGTCTCGAGGCCAGTAGTTAAGTCGGGATAAGTGAACGAGACTTTCGTCGTGGGCTCAGAATCTTCACGTAGGTGATTCGTAATAGAAGGCAAATTTGGCGGGATCAAAGTAGGAGGTGCCACCAGTGAGAAGGTATCGTCTACTTGGTATGAGTCGTATTCAATTAGCGCAAGATTCAGCCAATCCTCCAAGTTAAGGTCGATGTCATTGTCATAGTTTGGGTTGATGGGCATTAATGTATTACGTCTAGTATATGAGGATCGCGAGACAAAGAGAGGCCAAGGAGCTAATTTGTGAGAAAATAAGACCGAGTTCCACCCAAGCGTCAAAGTTGTGGTGGTGGCCGACCGAGGAAGGATATGATTCAGACTGTGGCTATGTAAGGGACCTCAGGGTCTGGAATGTTTGATGTGTCCTCATTCGGAGCACGCTCGCCGCCAACCACCACCAACATGGACCGCCTGGACGCGGAAGATACCAAGTCTTACCGACAAATTGAGATGGAGAAAGATGATACTGAGAATGACGCCTTGCTCCCAAGTTCCGGTACTCCTCCCCCTTACTCTCATGTCACTGCTACACCACGTCGCAATGATCGCTGGCGGCTCTTGCTTTCTTTTACTGGAGGCATTCTGGCTTGTATCGCCGTACAATACACCGCCTCACGATTCTGCTCTGAATCCGGAGGGATTTTACCAGGTGTTATTCCTGGCTTCAAGGCGAATAACGGCCATTTCCCACCTTCCAAACCGACGAACGCGATCCCTTCACTCTTTCCCACCAATGTTGGATACGCTGGACCGACTCCTACGGGTGTTGAGGCCGGGATAGTTGCCACTGCTCCTGCTTATCCTCAACATACCGGAGCTCCTGGATTGCTGTTGCCTCAAAAGATTAAAGGCTCGTCAAAGGCATCCTTCGACTTGTTCAAGAGTTGGGGAAATCTGAGTCCTTGGTATACGGTTCCGAGTGCGGATTTTGGACTGCCTGATGCGAGCCCAATGGCGCCTGATCAGTGTCGTGTGACCGGGTTGCACGTTTTGCATCGGCATGGCGCTAGGTGAGAGGCTTCCATATACGGTATATCTCCGTTGAAACCTGATTAAAAATGGTTCAGATACCCAACTGAATTTTCATCGTGGGGAGGACCAGCTCGCATGCGAGAGAAGTTTTCCAAGTCGCCAAACTTTACTGCAACCGGAGAGCTGGAATTTTTGAACGACTGGTGCGGTCGCTATGGATTGATAGAGGGCATCAACTTACGACGTAACATATTTTACCTAGGTCTTACGTTCTCGGTGCCGAGATTTTGACGCCGTTTGGACGACACCAACTTTGTAAGTAAATAGGCCAACCAAAAAGTCCTCAAACTCATAAAATATACAGACGATCTTGGTGTCTCGATGCGCATGCGATATGGATTCCTGCTCCAAAACTTCACCAAGACCAATACGCTTCCAGTATTCCGCACCGAGTCGCAGTAAGCAACATGTTGACACAATCGAAATCACCATTAATAAGTCTAATATAGGGATCGTATGCTTCAGTCTGCTATGAACTTTGCGCTCGGATTCTTCGGCAATCCTATTGAGAAGCAGTATCAACAACTCATTATGATTAGGGATCCCCTTGTGAGTTTTCTGACCGAACAAATTAAGCCGTGCTAACACCGTTGCAGATTAATAACACCATCTCGCCCGATCTAAAGTATGCTTTCAGTATACCCTTCGACCAACTGTATACTTACGGTTTCGAATTATCCTAGCTGCCCCAACGCGCATATTATGGAGCGTGCAGGACGCGGACAATGGTATATGAAGCGATGGGCAGATATCTACCTCAAAGACGCATTGGAACGGGTCAAAAAGTCTACATCAGGTGTGGAATGGTCGATTGAAGACGTCTTTTCGTTGCAAATGGTGAGATATTGCGGTCTACTAGTAACTGAGCGGCTGAAACCCCGCTATTTCAGCTCTGCCCTTATGAGACGGTTGCGTTGGGATACTCCAAGTTTTGTTCGCTCTTCACCCAGGAGGAATGGGAAGGATTCCACTATGCGTAAGTTTCTTATTCTTAATTTGGCTGTTTAATCACTTGTATAAATATTTGTTTGGCTGTTAGTCTTGATCTCGGGTTCTGGTAAGTCTTTTTTCCCTCATTTTCAAAGACTGGATTCTCACAGCTCCACCGTATAGGTACAACGACGTCTTTGGCTCTCCGGTTTCACTTGCATTAGGCGCAGGCTGGGTGAAAGAAATGGTTGCTCGGCTTTCGCATACGCCTATCACCGTTCATGATTCTACCACCAACTCCACATTGCACAACCCCACTCAGTTCCCTCTGAACGATGCGTTGTATGTGGATGTGACACATGAGGTAAATCAAATCCTGGTACTGCATTTCAAACGCATCGCTGATTAGTTTTACAACGCCTACTCCAGACCGTGTTTATGAAGAGTGAGTTTGACATTCCGTAGTGTCTATTCAAAGACTAAACCGCCTGTCAACATCTAGTCCTTGTCGCGATGAACTTGACGCGTTTCCAAGAGGAAGAACCACTGCCTTGGACCCATATTGTACGCAATCGGAGGTTCCAGTCATCTCAAGCAGCTCCTTTTGCGACAAACATGCAAATCCAACGTACGTCATCCATCGTCGTACATTATACAGTTATTCATCTACCTTCACGCCCAGTTCTTTCCTGCGCAACCCATGCCGAGCCCCAAGTTCGAGTGATCATCAACGACGGCGTTGTCCCGCTTGATGGACTCGAAGGTTGCCCAACTGACAAGAACGGCATGTGTGCGGTGGACGCGTTTGTCGCGGCCCAGCGCGCTACGATCGAGCAGGCGGACTTTGAGTGGACTTGTCGCGGGGATTGGAGCGTCCCGCCCGGACCGGAGTGGAATACGACAACGGGTATGCCGCCTACGAAGCCGAGGACGAAGTAAAGGGTGGATTGAGGAGAGCAGCCGTGGAGATCAATGTATGCGCTTTTGGCGGCGTCTGATACCTTTCATAATGACCAAATTTACGAGCTTGAGCGAGTATTGACACCACCTCCGGTCCACCACCACACAAGCTTTGATGTTGAGGCTATGGCGTCGCTGAGCTTTATGAGAAGATTTTTTAATTAATCCTAGGGATATACGATAACTAAAAGCATGCTATATATCGCAAAATAGCAGAAGAGAATCTTGTTACTGCAATAGAGTCATAAAGCTACACAAACCAGAATCCTCAACGACATGATTTTCATATAGCATCAATTCACCAAATGTCTGGTTCCACATTTGGTCACTTGAAGCGTGGACATACGGTCATTCAAAGCGTCTATGCTCCGAATGTTGGCAGGTGTTTCCCATTCACGGCTCACGCACATAATCCTAGGCCACATGCTACTTAGATATCTAGATAAATGCGGCCGTTAAATATCTCAATCAAGTTCGAAATGGCTTTGAACGAGATCAGTACCTACCTCGCCACTCTGTCCAGAACGTTATAGTTCTCCAAATCATGGATATAGAGCCCGCTTGCTAGGCACAGCGGCGTACCATTCGGGATGCTTTTCGTTAGATAATTGCCATCTCGAGAGACCTCGGCAGCCTTAAAATCGATAACCTGGACTTCCAAATGACGAAGCCGAGGTAGACGTTGTGAAAAATCTTCCAGGTCTTGGCATTTAAGATTACACCGGAGACGTAAAACTTCGACTTTTGGCAAGGTGGCTAACACATCGCTCCAACCAACATCGGGGGCAAGGCAGACATCTGAGAACACGAGTGATTGGAGAGAAAGACGCCTGAAAGCTTCAATAGTACTGTGGCTGAGCGAAATTTTGTGGGGACCACTAGGTAGCTGAATAGCAAGATCTGTGAGGTGGGGAGCGAGTAAGCTTAGAGCTGAAATTGCCGCCTGGGGCGGATCGCATTGGACGGTATTCCATTCGCCTTTCGGGGAGAATGGAAAATGTATTTTCGCACTCGTTAGTGAGCCAACGAGTTGTTTCAGGCCACACAGATGCATAGTTAGGCGAGCATCGAGATGGTGTAACTCGAGATGCTTGAGAGCAGGGAATGTGATATAAGGCCTGAGGTCCGGTTGGGTGCGAGATGCAACAGGGATGGAATCGTGAAGGATGAGTGATTCGAGTGCAGGTAAACTGCCGATAAAAGAGAATACCCCTGGCTGTAAAAACGCCGTGCTGCCGGTGAGTTGACGGAGGGTTTGGAAGTATGAACTACTAGGCGGGGGGCACCAATGAGGGACTGTGGGGATCCAAGCCGGCGACTCTCCCTGCTGCCTTCGGATGGAATATAGACTCCTGGTTCTCTTTGCGAGATGGTTGACCGGGGGGAAACCTCCAGTACTTCGAGATTGGGACATTTCTGCATAAGTTCAGACAGTGCAGACGGAGATTGATCGAGGGGTAGCCAGAGGCGTTTGGATGGGTACCATGAGAGTACCCGGACGCTTTGGAGGGTACGGCACAGGAAAAGCGATATCCAGTCAACATGATCTTGGTTGACAGTTTCGCAAGTGTCCGTGAGAGTTAAATAGCGTAGGTTCGGTAGCAAACCGGATTTCGGTATAGTGCTATGTAAAGCAGAGAGATCACCTTCGATTTTGTAGAACCTATGAGGTAGCTCCAGTACTTCGAGCGTCCGAACGAACGGCGCATACAAACGCAGCCTCCCCAGACTTGATGACTGGGACAGGTGTATAACCTACGTATGCTTGCTCAGCGCATTTATGGTAAAAGGATGATCAAATCCTTTAACTTACAAGTTCCTCCGTAAGCTCATTTGAATCACTATATCTACCATTCCGAGAACGTCGCTCGAGCATTACTCCAGGAAGCAGTTTTAAAAGGTGTACCATCCCTGTGACCTCACCCCAGACGAAGGGCATAGCGTGATTAAACAGACAACTAGAAACGCGCATGAGACGGGCACAATCCGGTCGCCCCAGATCAGAGCAAACAAGGGCCACAAGTTCAGGTATTGCAAAGACTTGACTTGAGGGACCAATGGCACGCGTTGAGAACGTCATGGTAGGGATAGTTGAGGGACTAAAGAGTAAGTGAACGAAGAGAGTGACTCTGTAGGTTGCCAGGATGGTCGACTTAAAGTACCCCAGATCGCATGCAGCACAGTAAAAAGAGGCCGAACAACCCCAGACATTTGCAAGCGTCACCTGGTCAGACTCGTTAGTCTCATATGACCCCATCTATCACGGCATATTTTAGCCTGCCATCAGTTGACAAGCGAATTTTAAAGAGAGAAGTCTCAGCTCCGCCTTCTCCGTTGAACGAGCGATTGAACAGAGCTTGGGCTGACGTCGAGGGTAGTCATTCTCGGAGCCTGCATCTCCATATTTCCATTTCGGCCGTGGACACATGATGTATATGCAAGTTTTCCATGAAGATCAAGTTACCGTCGTCGCACGGCCTGTTAGAAGACGCACGCTGAAGTCAAAATGTGAAAAGCTTGACAGCTCCCTGAACAATGCTTAGCTAGCTTACTTGCCAATTAAGCTCTCATCGTGACAGACCTAATAAATACTCCACATTATCAGCTCGTTGAATAACGTTGTCCTACAAAGGTAGAGTTTACCTTGCTGACATGTATATAGGATTCATGCCGAGTATGTATCATCCTGAAATGTCAGTACACATCACAAGCTTAAGGAGTAGGAGCAGGAGTAGGGTAAGAGTAAAACCCCTATACTCCTTAACCTGGTGCCGAACAACGTGGTGAAGTTTTTGATATTCATGTTCCCCGCCTGGGGCTGTTAACTTCGGCAGGTGTGGCGTAGCGTACGTTATTATCGCCAGAAGCAGGGTACCAGAATGCCAAGGATTCTTTGAACGAGTTACCTAGGCTTGGCACCGCCAGACATGTGAGTGTGACGATCCGAGAGCAGTTGTTGCTCAATTATTCAAGGCATCACGTGGTTCGATTATAACAATGCCGTTAGCCAAGAGAGAAACCCACAGTACCTCTTCATAAATTTCTAGCTCGCTTAAGGACTAAACATACAATATCAACATAGACGACGTCTAAGCTACTGGCGAGTGCATGACCAATACTTAGAAAAATTACACGTAGTCGAAACCCTATGAGTGAGAGACAGGCCGGATAGGTTCAGAATCAAGTCGTACTCTTAGACTCCCACAGTAGTAGTTCGAGACTGCTAGTCGCCGAGTAATTTGAGCACCAGTCCATCCCGTCGAGTTCCGCCATCGCGCATATGATTAAATATATGGTCTTGGCCTTAGCTATATCGTCAGGTGGGTACGCATTCAAGAATCACGGGTGATGCGAGAGTCAGAACGTTCTCAAGGACAGCGTGAGTGGTCGCCAGGGTGAAGGTCATGGGGTGGAGCAAAGAGTATGAAAATCAAATCACCCGGTTACGTAATCAGTCCTAGCTACTGAGTATTTGTGTGGCTATTCACTTCAAATTTCTCCCGCTGGGAGGTGCCCTAGACCAAACAGGCCGATATTAATTGGACACAACCGATATCTAATGTATTGGAAGTAACGTGCTCTCAAGTATGGAGCTTGTTTACTACAAATAGGCAATACACGTCTAGATCCATAAGTTGAGGAAAGATCGGTGGACGCCATGTTTACGAATCTTTCTCCCAGTTTAGAGAGAAACGGTAGAGTCTAGCATATTTACGAGCTACGGCACTTAGCAGCTCCGACGGGCCTTCGGCATAAATCCTAGGCTTCTGAAGAGGCGTTTGAGACGGATAAACTGAGCATTTAAATCACTCTGACCACGATTTTATTACTTAGCTCTTTCGAGGCCCCAGTTCCTACACCTTCGGGTAGAATCTTGTCGTAACTGCACATGCAAGTCTTTATACTCGCTACAGGGATTTGGCATTCATATAAGAGCCTAGTAGGAGTACAATTTTAGGTCCAACTCGAAAATGAATGTACATTCAGTAATGCTGGGTCTCAATCACAGGTTTAATGGCGCAAGCCTACATCTTTAGCGTCTTCTGTGTCTGCACCCAAACCTCAGTCATCACATCTTCAATGTCACTGCGAACATCAGCCAAAAGACCAAATCCTAAGCTTTGAACCATAAGGCAGTGCACCTCAATACGTTGGCTGATTATGCTCTGAAAAGCCAGAGGTGGATCTGCACCCATGCTGGTTGTCTTGAGCTTGCCGTCGATATCCTTTAAGATCTTACAAGTTAACATGAACTAGGTATTAGTCGAGTAGTAGAGCTATAGGCTGCTGAAGTCGTATCGCTTACCGGTTCTACCCCTCCAAGCTTTAATCGAGCAGGATCAAAGTCTACTAGAAGTTCCAAGAAACATGAAGTAGCAGCTTCGATCAAGACTGGGAGATATGATTCGCCCAACTGCATTGTCAGTTTGAACTCCTTCATCCATCCTATTTTGTGTCTACTCCGCAAAAACGCCGAAGAGTCATGGTCACGTTCACACCAACGGTCAGTTTCCGGGGAGACCCATATCCTAGCTGGTGCCCAACGCATCAGACGGCCCTCAGTTGGCCACCCCTCTTCCCACTTCGCATCCCACTCTCTCTTCCAAATCTTGCCGTTTAGACCATGCTTGTGAGCCGACGCCGCTGCTGCCGCCGCTTTCTTTAAGGCGCTTGTTATGGCTTCGGAGCTCCCTGGTTCGTAAACCCGCGTGAAAAATAGATGACCGTGACGGTCAAGATATATGCGTCTATTGATACGTATGCGACGACGTATATATAGTGCGTGACGTCCTGCAAGCTCTATAATGGCGTTCGATAATGCCGCTTGTATCAATTTGCCTGCTATGGCCTTGATTTTGGATTGTAGGAGATACCTGTGGATAGTTGTCTCTATCACATCCCCAACACTAGAGAGCTCAGAGTGCAGTGCCTTGCTAAATGTGGTACATTTAAACCCACATTTAGCGGTACTACCTCGGTGATTCCAGCATCTGGTACTATATGTATCATGCCTTAGTAAGTCCAAGTGTGTAGCCGGTGGTGCTGGGCGGTGTAAGTGGTGATGTGAAGCAGTGGCACGAAGAGTAAACTGGATGATGGTGTCCCATCGTCTGCTTAGTGGGCTCCAATCGGTGACACATCGAGCTACGATTAGCGTTATCATCCAGCAGACAAAGTAGCAGTTGTATCGAGTCAGCGTATATCTTCGCGACTTTGCGTTCGACTTGATCGAGAAGAAGATTGCTAAAACAAGCAGTATGTCTCTGCCTTCCGGAAAGCTCAGACTAAGAATCAGCTCCGAGCTATCCTCGATTGCGGTAAACTCGGGCTGAGAGGGATGCAGAACGTGTGCAGTATCCTCGGCAACGGTCCCTTTGTCTTTGACAGCGTGAACGCGTAGGTCTTGTTTCGCTCGTCGGTCGAATCGGCAGCAGGCGCCATTGTCTAGCCGCACGACGATGAACTCATGGCGAAATGTGCCAGTCAGATCTTTTCGATACTCGAGGCGTAAGAACCTTGTGGTCGGTTGGCGAGTGTACCATTCGTGGACGGACCCCGTTTGCCATCCTGATAGAAAATCGATCAAGATGGGTTCTTGCGACCTTACGTTAGGAAGAGAGTCGTTATAAGACCTATTGCAGGGAACTGCTAAGGAGCACGCTGAAGGGGCAGTTGCATAGACAACAGGGGATGCCAATAGATGAGCAGAGTTTTAACATGGTTTTTGCCTTGGACGTGCTAGGATAACGCTGGCCATTCAGGACCTAAGCTTGTCTGATATATATGCTGAGTGTTGAACTAGGGTCTCGCATGTATTTTCTTAGCCTACTAGCGCTACTGAAACAACTCAGCGATGACGAAAATACAAGGTGGGCTCGCTTTGACAGGGGAAGGTAAGCTAAGAATGTCGGGCCGTTCTGGGGACGTTATACGTCAACGCCAAGCCAGATGTTCAACTCGGTTGCACAGCAAAAGCATGGCAGGCACAGTTGGGCTGGATTACTGCTGGATTCATTTCAGGCACCTCTAAATTTAGATCTAGCTCACCTACGCGAGACAACGGATGACTAGCGGAAGTGTATGTTCTGTGCACTTGACTCTAATAGACTAGGCTACCGCGCCATTGTAGTTTCATCCAAATAGATATACAACCATTTGGGGATGATAAGTCATGTATGTATATATCGTGTACCGTGCCTGACCCCGAAGTGAAACGTGACCGGGAAGTGGGACGGTCAAATCTCCGCCAAAACTGGCTCGATCTGCAAGCTCTAAATTGGTGCAACTAAAGAATTGGCATATAGAGAACATATACAGATGAGGAGAATAGAGTGAAGGGCTTGAAAATTTGTCAATAGGTGAAGTCTCAGATTCAGAGGCTAAATCCGAGCTTAAATAGTTCAAACTGAGTACAAGTTCTCCACCCAACTGATCATCCAAGTACTCAAGAGTGAGTTTTGGAAGATTTTTGATACTTATCTCTCTGTTACACTGTAGTTCGGCATAGCTAATGAGGTATACGATTGAAATAGGTAGATAATGATACACTGCCGAGTGACCCCTTTCAGTAAATTTTCACCCTCGGTCCTTGTCAATTGTTTTTTCATGCTATAAGCTGTATATTTCACTTGTAAAATGCTCAATTAGACCTATATTCTTAGTCTAAAGTACTATATTGCTTGTTGCTATCTTCATAGGATATACCCTAGTCTCATGCATTCTCCACCGTCAATGCATGCACCTTGCCCGCTTCTGCTTTAGATATACTAGTTATTTGCGCATTCTAATTACATGTATTTAATAGTAGCTCATCATTGAAGCCAATGAGTAGCTGCTTTGTAAAATTCACACGGAGAGTGAGCAGACTGGGCCCGCGTTTCACTTCCCGGTCAAATAGCAAAATTCTACCTAAAACCTGATTGCTACATATCTTACCAGCCAACTTAGCAAATTGGCTCAAATTTTCTGGTGCTATATCACTTCATGCTACCCTACAATATCGCTACAAAAAATCACGCATTCAGGGGGTCGGACAAGAATGACGTTGGTCGATCTGAAATCCGTCCCACTTCGGGGTCAGGCACGGTAGTATATCATCTTACAATAAGTACATGTTCATGACGTGCTTTTGTCAAGCATGATACCGCTTGAGTGGGAGCCCCAGCGGCGCAGAGAGACGAGAGACGGGCGCTAAGAAGTCGATATGAGGACCACAGGTCGACGGGTTAGGTCAGGCACGACAAGAAGGTATCGCCTGAGAATTCTGATCAGCACTAATACAGTAACTACATATATGCAGATGATCACCGCATATCAGCAGCGTCTTAGCGCCTGCAAGGCGTCTCCGGGTGGTCCTGGTGCCGTGATGCGTTGGCCACTCATGGTCTACTGCATTAACTTATGAGCTTCAGATGTTTGCGAAACGTTTGACCTTGCAACCAAATTACAAGTATTAAGTAGCTCTATTGACAAAAACTCTCAGAGCCATGCATATAGGAGTACAATGACGCATACAGAGATGTAAAACAGAGGGAAAGGGAACAAAAAGGGCATAAAGATAGAATGCGAAAGCCGATGGTCCGATGTGTCCAATCAAATCAAGATCAAAGTCAAATTAGAGACGAGACGAGACTAGCGTCAAAAAAGGCATGCGCGAAACCGATAGGCATGGAGAACGAACATACAACCACAACACTGCAAAAATGGAAGAAAATTCAGCATATATTCGGATCCCACCAAACAAAAACGGGCATACCTAAAATCATCAACTGCTCACGTCGGTACGAGCATCAAGCTCCACCACATCGAGAATCCGACGACAAACTGCGCGACGAGGCCTGCGCAATTGCTCACCGCCACCACAGCTCGACACAACTGGAATACGTCTCCTGTCATGAGCGACACACTGACTGCCGATTGGGGAGGATCGAATGAGCCTGGGAGGAAGGGTAAGAGTGCGAGTGCGGGTTCGGCCGGGTCTGGTGTAGGCTCGGGTTGGTTGGGATCTTCTGGGATGGTCATGACCTCGCCTATGATAATATCGGTAACTGGAGCGACAGATGTATCTTTTGAAACCTGTGCTACTTCCGGTGGTGGTAGGACTGGCTGTTTCAGCTCAGTAGGGCTGGTGGGTGCCGATAATAACTCCGGGTCCGAGTCCAAGTCCGATTCTGAGTCCGCATCTGATACTGGAGAGCCGGGGACCATGCCGGAAGGAGGATTAGTAGGTGGTATGAAGAGCGAAATTGAAGCGACGAAAGGTGGTTTTGTAGGAGACCGCAGTACGTCTGGAGCATCAAACTCCCGAGACTCTTTAGTATCAAACACCAATGGACACTCGTCCATGAGCTCTCTCAACAAAGTCACTGGCTTTGGCGAAGACGGAATAGACATCGGAAGCGGGACGCGAGCTGCAAACACGGCCTCTTGTTCGGTCACAAAGATATTGACCGTCGTTGGCTGGGGCGATAGCGGACTCAGGATAGTTCCGACGAATTTGGGATCGATAGGAGACTTGGCGGTATCATACCGCGTGTACACTGGCGGAGGAGGAAGTAGGTCTTCTTCTAGCACAGAGTGGGAGCTTGGACCCTGGAGCTCCGTATGTATGGGAGACTTGAGATCGATGACCGGAACAGTTCGTTCCTCGTCTTGAACGATGGGTGACTTGATGTCTAGTCCTAGATCTGGGATTTGAACGGAGAGTGAGATGGGTACGAGAGCCGGAGGAGTAGGTGGTATGATTTCAAGCTGAAGGGTGGGCTCTAAGTCGGCAGGCTCGGGAGGTAAATCGTCGACTACAGTGGGCGTTTCATTCATAGGCGTGAGTATGTCTTCGATGCCGATGCCCTCCACATCCGCAGGTGTAGACGGAACCATAGCCGGCCAAGAGATAATACCGGTCGGCAAAGTATCGGCAACTTCAGCCTCAGGCATAGACGTAATGTTTGTGTCGAGTGCCTGGTCCACGTGTTCCGGGCCCCCTTCGGGTCCTTCCAAGAGCGGGATTGGCATTGCGGGGGATCGTTCGAGCGTAGGAGGGATGTACGGGTCATACAGAGGCGCGTCGGGCAGGGAAGGGGGCGGCTGCCATCTAGGGGGTGTAAGGGGAAGACGTTCCGTCGAGCCTAGAGGGGTATGGTCTCCGGGCCGTACGCGGATGGGAGAGGTAATCATCTCGTCATGCAAGACAAGCGGAGCTAGTACGCCAGGATCGAACATAACCTTTTGTTGTTCCTCGGTACTATACTCTTTCCATCCAGCTCCGCGCTTAGCTTCATACACGTCTTCGTCCGCCTCCAAGCCTTCACCCATCCCCTTTTCCGCAAGATCGACCTGGACCCAAGTATCATCGGCCGGTACGGCAACCCTGTCGAGCTTTCGATGGATGAAGACGGCAGCGGCGACGGTCGTAGTAACAATGGCGCCGGCGCCGAGCACGATCAAGACGACCGCCTCCATGATGGTAAAGTTCGGACCGAGAGGTGACGAGACCTCAGTCATTAATAGGAGAGGCTACGGGGGACGAGGAACCTGCCAGAGGTCTTGGAGAAGGGGGAAGAAGAAGGGATAGAGAAGGGAAGAGTGGGGAGTAGAGATGAGGAGATAAACCAGTCGAGAAGAGCTGTGCGGGTCTGGGCACGAGGTGATAGCATACACGTGCGGGGATGGTCACCGGAATGAGGCCGACAATCGGACGGTTTATTACTGTTCTCGCTTTAACTGCAGCGCGCTTCGAACACGAAGATCAGCGCTGCGCACGCGGCCGACACCGCATATATAATACATTTTATTCATTAGCGACCCAAAACGCGCCGAACACGCCCCCCGGCTCACAGCACGAGTATCGTACGAGCATATGGGCAAAAGCCAAGGCCGCCTTCGAGACACGTCGCACGAAGAAACTCGTCGCACAATGCACATAAACGGGTGGTGCGAGCGAGATACGGGCTCTCTTGTCCAAAAGCGAGCTAGTGACGTGTTAAAGTTAGACGGAAACATTCGGGAACGACTTTAAAGCCAACACGCGCGCAAGGCGTGTACTGAAACCAGAACGCCGGTGCAATGTTTACTTCCTTTTACAGCCACAGCGTAAGGCCTATTTCCCTTTGTGGTCATATGAGCTAAGCGCCCGATCAGATTCTGGCGCCTCGGTGCCCTCGACTAAACGACGATGATGGACAAGATTGACGTGAACGACTCGCGGGTCCAGACACTGCTTGGACTCGGTACGGCTGCGACGGCCGAGCAAATTGCGCGTGTGTTGAACAGTACCGAGAATCCAATCGTTTATTCATTCGGTTTATTTTCAATAGGATTATTGGACAAACATAACGGGCATTTGGACAATGTTGCTGCTGCGTTGTTGGACGGGAATTTTGAAGTCGTAAGCAATGCATAATATACATGTGGAATGAATGCAGAATAAAGTTTGGTATAGAACGACTCGGATACACGCGGACGTCAGACAACCAAGGCGATCGCGCCTGCCCTCCCGCCGCGGCGAAAACAAAACAGTCCGGTCGACAATTCGCGCGCGCTAGTTCGGATCGACAACACGAATAACGTGGCTGGTCCTCCGACGTATGACGAAGATTTGGAGTTGAACAAGGCCTTGGCTTTGTCTCTTGTCGAGAAGGGTGGTGGTGCTGGAGGGCTGGATGACGATGAACCGCCGCCGTTGGAGCCGTTGCCGCCGGTGTATGGGCCGCAGAGGGATCCTAGAACGATAAGGGTGAGTGCTCTTCTTTTTTGCGGGGGTATTGCGGGGGTGGGGAAGGGGACAGGGTATTGACGTGGTTGTGGTTATAGGGATTGGACGAATCGACAGACCACGCGCTTCGACAGGCCCTCGAGGCGAGTCTAAACGACGGGAAGAACAGTCTTGCAGCGGATGTGTACGAGGAACTGCCAATTGACCGTCAGGTCAAGGCGCCAGATGGGCGGTGTGTTCTCTCTTTCCCTCTCATCTCCTCATTTCTTCTGATTTCTTTCAAAAGTCCTACGGCTCTGCGTTCAAGTGATCCCAACTCGATCTTCGCACCTCCAGCTCTACAAGCTCTTCTCTCCGTCCCACAGTTGTTAAGAAGACTTAAAGAAGTTCGTGTGCGTCCTGCCCTGGATGTCGGAGAAGGCGCGAGCCAAGCTGAGATGGAAGGCGTTGAGAGGATGTTGGACGGACCGTGGCATGGTGCGTTTGTAGTTATTTTACTTTCATTTTGGCGAGAGAAAGGGACTGATACTGAGGGGGGCAGATTGCGAGGTTGTCCGAGAACTATTCACACACGCCGAGTGCACTCCGCGGGCCTACATCGACATCCAGTCGTGGGCTGAGAAAGCGAGCTGGGCGAGAGAGGACGTGGCGCATACGCCTAGTCTAGCTGCTCTAGGTATTGTTCCCGCCCCCTTCTTCTTTTCATTTGTATTGCTAAATTCTAGAATTCATTTGTAGAATTAATGAAACGTCTTGCCCGCGCGCTTAACCTCTCGCTCCCAAATGGCACTCAACCGCTCTTCCTTCCAGAGCTACACGACCCAAATAGTCCAACTCCGCCTGAACCTCTCGCCCCTCCGTATATTGAAGTACTGCGAAAACATCAAGAGACATTGCTCTATGTCGTCCCTCTAAACCTTTCACCTTCCCCCTCCTTACCCGAATCGAACAACTTGATAGATATACTCGAAACACAGGTTTCGGCGGACCGTGTCGGGTTTGCGTTACTTCCCGAGGTTCTGACGTTTTCTGTTGATGGAGGTGGTGGTGGTGGGGGAAAGTTCAAGTTCCCTGCGAGGGTGTGGATGGATCGGTGGATGGTCGAGAAGAGGGAGTTTGTGGAAGGTGTTGTGATGAGGCGTGCGAGGGAGATTGAAGTTTTGATCAAGGGAATGGCGGAGGAGAAGGACAAGTTGGTTAGACATGAGGTGTGTTTCTCTTTTCTTTTATCCTTTTTTCGTTAGTTTTTTGAATGATGTTGTAGGGTAGAGATACGCTCGCGGATTTACGAGTGTGTATCAAACATTTTGAAACGACCGCATCAGATGGAGGGGATGAGAAAAGGAGGGATAGGAATGTACGGACGTTAGAGAAGTTGAAAATGATTTTGAAAGACTTCGAGGATAGATGTGAACGTAGGTATCGTCTAGCCTCTATGCGTGTACTATTTCAATTTTACTTTGAACACCAGAAATCGCGACGAAAACAGAAGAACTAAAAACCGAAAGCGCAGGGCTGTGGACTCGGCCGGAGCTCATGACCAAGGCCGTAAGTCCATTCATTTCGCACCCGTCTCCAGTTTCACCAGTAAATTTGATAATTGGCAGTACGATTTACAAGCGGTCATCATCTACGACGGTCTCCTTGGCCGTGCACACCTATTCACATACGTCCGACGCGCGGATAAATGGTGGAAAGTCGTCGACGCGGACGTGAGCGAGGTGAACGAGGAGACTGTGTTGGCTGACTCGTCGGGTGTGCATTTGGGTGCCGGTGTGGTGGGGTTGGTGTATGCGGCTGTTCCCACCGCTGCGGAGGTCGGACAGGAAGGGAAGGAAGTCAAGTGGCCGCGAAAAGACCGAGTAAAAACAACATTGTTTCTTTTCGATTTTGAGTTTTAAGATCTGACGTCTGACTTTCTGACAGTTTAAATCCCAAAAGCTGGACGAACCGTTTCTGGCACAGCTCTCGCCTGAGACGCAAGCGCGCCTCGCACACCCACCGGTTTCAGCGCCAGTGTCAGAGGACGAAGAGGATGAATTTATGGACGCCGAGGAGATGATTGTGGTTGCGCATGACGCTGAGGTGCTCGACGATGTGCGAGACGTACCGGATGACGTGAGCATGGACGAGGTCGTTCCGCCTGCTGGGGTTGTGTGATAATGTGACGGGTGTGTGAAAGTGAAATGTGACATATCAGCGCTAGATGTGACGCCTAAGGCTAAAAATGGATCTTGATGTCATGACGGAACGTGGATGTGACAAATGACACACAATAGAGGACCTGATGACTAATCAAAACAAACCGATATAAGGTTCTCAACACGCGGCAGCCTCGTTGAAAGGGACGACAGACAGCTGTAAAACAAGCCGAGGCAAAGGAGATGTTCTGATTATCTTCTTTTTTTCTTTACTACCACCACGACCGTTCCCTAGTCCCCTCGTGTTCCCCATACGTATTATACGATGGCGAGTGGACAAGTCATTGGCCGGCACGAGGTCTTTGAGTATGCCTACAAGGTCGGCTCGGCCGAGGACCGGAAGCGAATCAAGCTTGTTGTCATCCAGCGACGAGACCAGCGCCGTAAGAGCCTTATCGCTGCCCAAAAGTATCTCGAACGCACACCTGTCAAGCTTCGTGTGAATCTCCATCGGACTCTTGGAGTTGGTTTTTACCCCATTTCAGTTTTTGCGATTTTATTTACGTTTTTTTTTTTTGGTAGGAGCCAGAAGTAGTTGCAAAAACGCCCCAACATATCCCGATTACTTTGCGCCGAAAGGTCAAGGCTGCGCCGACGACGACTACTCGGGTACACCATGCTCGTCCGGCTCCTGCAGAGATACATCTTCACACACCCTCTCATACGACCCATACACATGCCCCAACTCATACGACTATTGTTCATGCTCCGCCCAGTACGACCCACACTCACGCTCCATCTCATACAACCCACACCCAAGTCATCCACAAGACGCTCCCATCACCACCCTCGGAACCCAACCGAATCGAACTCGTCGACCGACCGGTCGTCGTTCACCCATCTCACGGGCCGTCCACGCCCAGCTCTATCACTGTCGCAGACCCCGACCCAATCCTGGTCATCCCATCTGGTGCATCCTCGTCCGATCCAGGCCACGAAAGCATAACGCTAGCCCCCTCACTCTCACGCACTCCGTCCCAAGCGAGCTCGAACAAACCCAAAGTCAAGCGTTCGAACAGCTTTGGATCGAGTTTCCGCCGGTTCCCGAGTATCATGGGTATGCTTCGACGGAATAGCCGAACGACGACTCCGCCTAGTAGCACGCCCGAGTTTCATAATGGGTATCCGACTCCCCCGCCGACGGGTGGCGGCGGGACGTATTTCGATCACGATGCTCCCAGGAGTCCGGGGAGTCATAATATGATTATTGAAGAACGAGATGTACGTGTTTAGCCTCTTGACGTGTCACCTTCATACTTATCGCTTGAATATTCTGACAGTCTGAACTCGGGTCACCCGTTGGCGCTCCGTCGGGGTACGGTCCCCCATCTGTCGTCGGCCGCAAACCGGTTCCGTCGATCCCCGAATCGGCGGGCTCGGGACGAAGCCGGACGTGGTCGTTTGGAAGGTCTGGAAACTCGCCACGGAATAAACTCGTCAAGGTCTGTCCTGTACACTCATTTTATAATCTCATTTAACCCGAATTTTTATGGTGTGTTAGCCCTCGCCGCGACACGTCCCCCTGCCCGAATCTTTACGCGACCCATCGGTTCGAGACCACTCGGTTGCGGGATCTCCGCTCGTGATTGGCACGTATCCCCATGGGTCGGAGCTCGGTCATGATGCCAGGTCGGTACATAGTCGGAGAACTGATAGGTGCGTTTCTATTCTTTTGTTCGAAGTTGTGGGGAACTGATTGTCGATACCCCAACTTCCTTTTTCTTTTCGCACCTGATTCAATTGAACTGAACTGAACTTGGACATCGATACGGATAACACCGCGTCGTTCGATGGAAACTTGTGTGTTGTGGTTCGGCGGGACGGGATAATTTCCATTCGATATCCTACTCCACCCCACTCCTCTGTTCCCACTTGATCAACACGCGACCCCGTTTGATCGAACACATTCCCACTCCGGATCCACCCACCCACAAATCGCATGTAGATCGGCACACGACAGGAACGTGCGCACACCCGACTACACACACGACGGGCACTTGCACGAATCGCCTGTTTCACACAGGCAACAGTTGATAGACCCGTATGGAGGTGGTGTTCTAGGCGGGTCTGTGGCGGGTGGGAGGTCTGTGGGAGATGGGCGGTCGTTGCATGATGGAAGGTCGCATGATGGGAGGTCTGAGAGGTCGCTGCATGGTGGTAGATCGCACGATGGCAGGTCACACGACGGAAGATCCCACCACGATGGATTATCTCACCACGACGGTCTGTCTCACCACGGCGATTTGGTCCTGCGAGAAGGGTCTGTGCGTGATCAGTCTATCAGGCACTACCCGATGGTCGACGGCTCGGTCATCGGCCACTCGTCAGCGCACGGTCGATCCCCCGCCCACCACCCTGGCGTAGTGCCTGAACACCGTTCATCCGGCCGGTCGATTGGGGGGTTCTCAGATAAGAGTCGGGAACTATCTTACCGCGAAGATATGGCGCATCGTCCTCCGCCAACCTCAGACGGGTACCGCTCGCCTTCGTTGCAAGAGGGGTCGATCCGGAATCCGTCGTTTCGTGAAGCGTTAAGCGATGGCGATAGAGAAAATGATCATGAGCACGACTACGAGCGGTCCCTCTTGTCCCCAAGTTTACATGCTCCCTCCCACCGCGGCGGTGTACACTCTCCAAGCCTCCACGACCCATCATCTCAACGGGGTTCATCTCATCGGGGCTCATCTCATCGGGCAATGAGTCCTAGCATTCGAGACCCACATTCGAGGGTCGCCTCGCCTCTATCGCACCGCGACCAGTCAGTCGCGTCCAGTCGAGCCGAGTCGCCCTCGATGTATTATCATCGCGAGGCTTCACCTTCCGTTCACCACCACCGTGAAGCCTCGCCTTCGATACATCGTGGAGCCTCGCCCTCGATTCTCGCGCCCTCTTCTCACCGTGATGTTTCACCCTCGATTCATAGGGGTGCATCGCCCTCGTTGCAGGCTCCTTCATATAGAGAGGCTTCGCCTAATCCTCTGCACAACGGAAACGGATTTGCTCATTCCCCTCCTGGTTCGATGCACGCCCCGTCTGTGAAGAGTCGTGCGCCGTCGAGTGTGGCGAGTTCCAAGGTTCCTATGGTATGTCTTGTCTATTTTCGTTTTATTTTGTGATTGTGGGTGACTAATGATTTTTGGCGGTGGTGCAGAGCTCGGTTGGTGGACGCGGACTCCGTCCAAAGTCGCCTTTGAGCGCGAGCGGGTCGAGTAATACTAGCCGACGGACGCGTGGACCTCTCGTACGTTCTTGATATTTCTTCTCTCAACTTGCATATTGATTTTGGTGAATGTAGGGCCCGGACATCACACCTGTCCCAATGCCAGGACACGGATCTGCTGCACCTTCGATGCATGCTCCGTCAACCCATGCTCCGTCAATGCGTGCACCGTCGACACATGCTCCGTCCACCGCGAGCCATCGAACAGGAGCTTCGAAATCTATTGCGAGGTCTCCCCTTGTACGTCCCTATCCCTAATCCTGCTTCTTACTTTCCCAGCTAAAATTTTCTACTACAGGGATCTCAATTCCCAATGGGCGAAGCACCACCCGCCCCAAGCGTCGCGGGATCCCATCGGAGCGGGAGAGTTTCAGAGGCACGGACCACTCGATCTAGTAATAGCCGTAAACGACCATAA
>WSTJ01000211.1:0-33921 GCA_019623705.1 Ceratobasidium sp. 428
CGACAATAAATCTGGACGAAGCAAGTTCGCCTCTACCGGACTGTCTGGTCTTGGAAATTACAACGTCGATGTCAAGGCGGACGCACCGTTCCCTTGGATGGCAGAACTCCTGGCATGGCCAATAATCGAACGTATTGTCGAGGACGACACTTCCCCGGAGGATGCTGAAACAAGTTTTATCGAGACTCGGGAGGATTTTGACGCGGCGGTTGTAGACTGGCGTACCAAGGTTGAGCAGGATTTGGTAGATATATGGGGTGCTGGACGGACCGAAGATGACGGAACGGAGGCGAAGTCTGAGTCGTCGACAGGCAAAGGCAAGGAAAAGCCGGCTGCACGCACGGGAGCTGGACGCAACACTCGGAAAACCAAAGAACGGGTGCCTGCCGTCGAATTATCAGCCTCAGAGACTTCGCACGATCCCATAAAGCTGGTTCTTCCCGAGTTCACTGTTACCTTCACGAAACCTGACGGTACAACTACTACAAATCTCTCGGAGCTTTCTCCAAATCTACAAATCCTACTTCGCGCCGACACCATGTTCAAGGCTGGCCCTTATCATTCATACCCTGGCGTCGTATCTCCTGGCGGTCAACCTCGGCGGATGACAAGAGCTTCCGGCGAAGACCTTTGTGGGAAACGATATCGATGGAACGCGGAAGAGGTCAAACATGATGACGAGGCGTCGACACTAGCCAAGATTTTGCTGGCGAAAGTGGGTCGATTTGGAGCGACAACAGCCGAGATGCAGGCACTTCGTGCGAGGTTCAGGTGCGGGCGGTGCACTCAGACTTTGCCAGAAACCTGGGAGTCACTGGTACGTCAGTATACACAATCAAATCGCCTTTATTAATGCCTCCCGCCATCTAGGTACTTCATTATCATAAAGAACAAACACATTGGAAGCAAGCTCGAGACAAAATCCACGAGAACCCCCAATCCAATTTTGTATACCATAACGTTCACGATCTTGGACTGGAGAGCTCCGGGCCGTTTGCACATTATATGACCCCCGAGGCAGCGATTAATCTTGCACTGGGGAACGCTGCACACGAGCTACACGTCATGACGTGTATGCCATGTGAGCGGATGGATATTCAAGCCAAGTACCTCCATTGGTTTTATTCTTATGCTGAAACTCCGATGGTACACCATCTGCTGCATGTGTGAGTGCCTTAGTTGCCCACGAGTAATTTTAGGTTGGCTTATTGTCTGGTTTAAAGACACTATATCGCGCAGCCTATTTGCGAAACACACTACCGGCGCCGGGCATATTTCGTTAATCGGTGTGATGATGAGGACACGGATGAGGATGAGTTCTGGGTATGATTAGTAGAGCCATGGCGGATCTCTGCGCATGATTTTTTTCTAGCTAATAGAGTGTTTGCTATTATCGTTACCGGATGTCGTAATCGTATTGTACTAGACTCTCAAAACTGCTACTGTCTCACCAAACTTAGTATGATAACGATGATAACGGTTCGAGAAGGCTTTTTTCCTCTATCAAGTAAGGTAGTTTTACGGTCACAATAACAAACCTCCTGGAAAGTAAAGTACTTACAACATTCTTCAGTTCGGGCCGGGGGGTTTGTTTACCTGGTCTTACGCTGAAACTTTGTTTTTCTCTTAGTAGGATAGAAATCCTGAATTTTGGGATCTTTCATAGTACGTGTTTCAACATATTTCAGAATTATGTTCATATAGAAAGATGCGGATTTTGGCGTCAAAGATAACAACTCGGCGTGCCAAAAATAGGTAATTCAGACCTGCCTCTTTCCACAACTTTCGTACTTTTTTTAATCAACTTTCTATACAAACAAAGAGACACATGCGCATAAATTTGGTGCTCAATCATAACTATCTTTGTGATGATCTACAGCGGCCGCTTATCACTAAAATTGGCTCAAATCCTTACGAATTTAGGAATGTTCAAACAAACTCGATTTTGCGATTTTTAGCATCGTTCAGCGCACATTATATACTGTAAGAATCTGCATTCAGGTATGTATTATGGCAGAAACAGACCCCTCGCCGCCACTCTGCCTGCCGTTCGCACGACGCTTCCCGCCCTTAGCCTGTATAACAAAGCAGATGTGGCGTCAGCTTTGGCTCCGGGCTCGGTGTTATTAGCGGCACAGCTGCGCATAGTCACCAACACGAATATTAACTACATACCTGACTAGCTAAGTCCTCCTGTTAGGTTATGCATAACTGTCCTATGTTACGTCAAGTAGATGTTAGCCCAGGCCCTAAGCATAGTTAGAATAAGACAATATACTTACTGCTACATAGCCACAGAACAGGCGCGAAGGGGAAGTGGGTGGCGGGGGAGAGAAGGGAAAAGTTGTGGGCGTGGAGTGAAAGGATCATATATATACAATGACGCTTGATGTGGAGCCACTGCGGATGACGTATACTCTCCGCCACTGCTAAGCGCCGATCGACACTCGCTGATTGGCGGATTCAACCGCCTGGCTCCGACTTCGACTCTGACATGGCCACCCGTGCACCCAAACCCCACCCACCACCACGTCGACATCCTCCCTACCCAACTAGCGGCCTCTCGGCACACATGCAGCGCAACCGGCGGAGTATGCGCGCGTATATACCATTATTGACTAGGGGAAAAGTTGGTGTGGCGCGGTGGGTCACGCGGTGCGCACGGCGACACACCCGACTTGTGCCCAATCACAACCATACTACTTACGCCTAGCACCCAACACCGCGCGCCGGTTTTCCTCCCCGCGCGTCGTCCTTTTGGTATATGCCCCGTTGGCTTGCTTTGGTGGGTCCTCCCAACTCACGACTGGCACTCACAGTTTGGGGAATTTAGCTACAACTTTGGCCGAGTATGATACCCAATTATAACTTAACGCTAAGGCGCGCAGCATCTTGTGTTGCTCGGGCGGTGGCTCCTGAACTCGTTCGGCGTCCGCCTTTGGATATTCACTTAACGCTCCGGTTTCGTACTTGATGGTACGTCCTGTCTGTTATGTCAATGAGTTCCGTACTGACGTTGTGCATTATTGCAGTATACATGACAATTCTCGGACTTGAACTTGCCTCTGTTCGTAATAATATGATCGCTTTGATAGCACGATCGAACACCCTTTTAAGTACCACGCTAGCCACGTATTTTACTTATTTTTGGTGAGTTAAACACTATAGTATTACACTAACATCTTTTTTAACTTAGGCGAGCCAACGCGTCACCTAGTGTCTCCTTTCCGCATCAAACTCGACGAATTTCGGTGAGTTTAATCCCTTTATTCGATATGAAAGCCGCCAGTTGCTCCTAATACATACCATAATTCTGCTCTAAACATGACGAAAATACAGCTGTTTTCGTGTAGCCATGAAAGATGCCGAAAAACCGTATGCGGGACTTAGCTGGTTTGAGCGCGATCGCTGAAAAGTTGAACGTACTATTATTTAGTACTTCCGAATGTATCAAAAATCGGCATCTTTGCAAAACCTAACTAATTTCGACATGTTGAAAAGTATTGAAAAAAACCCAGTTTTTGAGAACATACCTAAATTCCAACTTTCGTCCCAAAATTCAGGATATCGATCCTCCTCAGAGTTTGCCCGATATGCCTGTCGGGATCTGCACCGGCGAGTAATCCCCCGCCGTGAATCCCGATTTGGCGCGCGCTACCACCAAGCCGCAGCACTCTGAACCCTTTATATATGCGCATACATGCTACATAAATGCTATAACAGGCCACCAGCGGTCAATGTAGATGCTGCAATCGCTTTCGTCCTCTTCCCCAACTGCATCACTCTATACCGGTCAACTTTCAGCTCCGACATATGGTTACATTTTCTGAACACAAAGCCAAATACAGAAACACAACTAACGCTCAAACATATAGCGAACTACCGCGCCCTATGACATGGTCTTCTCCTCAGGCCATTGGTACTCGCCCCGACTCGACTCGATCTTGTCCATTGTCGCAAATGCAACCGAATCCACAATAGACGCAAGTGTAAGCACGCCCCCGATTACCGCGCATAATCTAGCCTCTCAGATGTTAGTATTTGAACTTACCTAACACAGACGCTGATACTTACGACGTGGCGAAATGCGCGAAGCTACGCCTAGTTTCCTTGTGCACGACCATCATCGGTGATACCTCGAAATGGAAAAACGCCCCCGGAAGGCCTTCATAACCATGGCCAGTGCGTACACCGTGAGAGTCGCGTTCGATCTCCGAGTCATGCCCAGGGGAGATGTCACGTTCGTAATTTGTGAGTGAATATTGGTGTGCACGAACCTTTTGTAGCACGGGTGAGCGAGAGAAAGGAAGCGAAGAAAACAAACGTACGACATCCCCATCAAGATGTTTGAACTCCGTCGATACGACTTTCATGAAATATTGGAACATCCAATTGGCCGCCTTGGTCTATTTCACAGTCAGCTAACTCTGTTTTATCCAAGTATGCCCACATACCTGATCGTAAGTACTCACCCGATCATAGCTCACATGCGCCTCGACTCCATCAAGCGGATGTCCCTCCAATCCAACCTTCTTGCGCCATTCGATACCCCGGTTACCACCCTTCCATTCGTCTTCGACCTCTCGCTCGCCTTCGAAATGGAACTCATGGATGAAATGACCAAAATCATGGTGGTTTCCGTCTTTGAGATAGGGTACGAGGTCGTGTACGTAGCCTCTATTGGAAAGGAAGGATCTGCCGGGGGAGAAATGGAAATGGCCGGTTACTTTGTTGACGCGAACTCGACCAGACAGGCGACAGCCTTCGGAACTTTGCTCATGGATGTAGGTCGTCCAATGCTCGGCAGCGCACTGTTTCGACCTAATTAGATATCCAAGTCGGACAATTTGATGGGTAAACGTACCTGCTCAATCATAGTTGGATCATCGAAACTCCATCCACGAGTGAGGTACGCTTGTCGAACGCTCTCGCAAGTTTGACAGCAACCTCCATCCGGCTCTTCTCCACCATAGCACGAGCCGCAGTAGTCCTTTGGTCGACCCTTGAGCGTATGCTCTACCTCGCTTTGAATCCGGTAGTTGAGGGTATTGTCGTGTATCTCTTCGCCGGCAGCACTGAGTCGTGTTTTCAAGATGTTATGGGTCATATCTTGCCGAACATCCCCCGAAATGTCGGTTATGTCCAACGAGAGAACTAAGAAATAATGGGTAGGTAAACGTAAGCACAAGGAGCAATTAAGGACTTGCGGTAGCACGGCACTCGGGGAAACGTGATGTTCATCTTGACCGACATCCGTTCACCACGAGATGTGTCTACGAGGACGGCCGAATCGATTGTAACTCGTCGATAGTCAATAGTTTCCATGAGACCAAATAAGAGGATGATCGCCGCCGATAGCATTGTCACTTAGTGAGTAATCATTAGCTCTCATGAAGCCTTAGGATGGATCGTACTTACGGAATGCGCCTGTTCGAGTTCTAACTTTAACATCCTCCAGAGTCTGAAGTATTATTGCATTGATAGTCTGTATATCCGGGAGTATATTTGATTTACCTTCCCAAAACCATCGAGACCTTTAATTGCTCCTCCAAATAACCCCCGTGCCATTCTGATCGTAATGCTCTAGGAACAAACTACAATATGAAGCCCAGAAACTGAAGGCGAGCGAAGGGAGAACTGTGGTGGTAAGGAGAGAGGTCAATATGTCGACGCCGCGAAGTGCCAGCACATCGTTCATTCGGGAAGAGTAACCGGGTAAATTGCCTGGTGATCGACAGAAGCGAGAAGATCCCTAAGCGCTGATCACGTGTGGTCACGGTAAGCGCCCGATCAATATCTGTCTCCGCCGACCACCAGCTGCTCCCATCAGCACGTCTTGTTTCACTTTTTTACGCTGACGCACCCTTGAAGCCTCTCCTTAGCTTGAAGCTTACGAACGACATAATCAATAAAAAAAATGTCACGTTGTGTCCAATTATCCGCTCATATTTCTGCTATCTATTTCTCGCTCGTTGGAATCGTAGAACACGGGCTATAACTATGACTACTCAAGTAGCTGGGTCTAGTACGTAGCGATAATATACGACAACTTTCTATATCTATTGGTGGTAACTTACGTATCCGGACAGATGATGACGATGGTCCCACCACGAAGCGCCGACGAGCAACCAGTCAGGTCGCTCAGACTCCTCGGTTAGTGAGATCTAGCCTGAAGCGTGTGCTGGACATGCCGCCGGAAGTGTTTAACGAGGTTTGTCTACGCTTACAGTTTCTTGAGCGGGTCTCACTGGACGAGTAGATTGCAGCTAATCTAAGGCCGGGCGATCTCCTATCTCTCGCGCGCTCGAACAAGTTTTTCCGCAAGATGTTCATGTCTCGTTCGTCTCTGCGTATGTGGCAGAGAGCCTTTAACCAGCTTTCTGAGTTGCCGCCTTGTCCCTCGGATCTATGCGAACCACAATATGCCTCGTTGTTATTTTCGGAGACCTGTTCCGTATGTCAGCTATTTCGCAGTGTAAATCTGCGTTTATTAACATATTGTTTTAGACGTGTGGGAGAGAAGAATTTCGCCGGATGGATCCACATCTACACGTTCGGCTGTGTAATCTGTGGAACTCGAACTAGAACCATCACAATTGATGTTTCCGATCGCTTTTATTCGTTTGTACCTCGCAGCGGAGGTGAGCACAACATCAATGGATTGTGTCATATAAATACACAGTCCAAGGGCAGCCACGAAAGCCGATGACTATGTGTATACCCTCCGCATCGAACTTGAAAAGTATCAAGAGCGTGAGATGTCCGAACAGACACTTCTCACGTGGTACGACGCCAGGTTCGAGGAGATGGAAAAATGGCGCAAGGTAGCTAAGTCTTCAATAAAATGCCTAGCTCCATTTAGCTTATACCTAACTCGTATCATGGTAGCACAGTCGGGAGCTAGAAAATTATTTAAATCAGATTGATCGCGACCGGAAATTAGAGCTTGAGGGTCTGAAAGCGCAGCGAAGGGACGAGTATGTGTCTTGCCCTCCATCAGACGACCTGGCCCTCACGTCATGTCTAGGATCAAATCACGTTTGCTTGAAAAGGGGTGGACCGAACGGGAGATCGAACCCCCCCCCCGGCGAAACGTTACTGAATGGGAAATACTCTTCTTGCAGCCTAAACCTCTCACCGATCGAAGTTAGTCTCTCACAAGCTCTCACCCCATCATATACCGCTAATCTATAAGCATAGTCTGGAACAAATTATACCCGAAATTCATCCCATTGCTCACGTCTAACCGGATATATTATGAACATGTCGATATGGAACAACGACGACAAGACCGTATCACTCGTATACATGGCTTGGTTACCAATATCAGAGAGGCCTTCCCTCCTCTAATACATGTTGCTCTCGGGCGCCCTCCGAAGAGTGGGGATACGTCCGAACCGATTGGGTCCCACGCTTTTAGTCAGGATGCTCCTGGATCAAAATTCGATGACCGTGATGTGAAGATGGAGATGCCGTTCCCTTCAATGATCGAGATTTTAACATGGCCAATGATCGACTGTCTTGTTGAGGACGATACTTCCCCGGAAGACGTGGAAACAAAGTTCAACCAGATCCGGGAAGTGTTCGATCAAGCAGTTATAGAGTGGCGCGGCGGAGTCGAGCGAGATTTGGTCGACATCTGGAATGCTGGATTCATCGAACACGGCGAAGATGAGGTCAAAGCTAGGCCATCGACCAAAGGCAAAGACAAGGCGGTTGCTCGTGCGGATACAGGGACAAACACCCACCAGACTAAGGAACTCACACCCACGATGCAACCATCGCCCGCTGAGACCTCGCACAATTCTCCCAAGTTTCCTCTCTCCGAGTTTATTATTGTCTTCGCCAAACCTGATGGCACAACTACGACACATATATCTGACCTTTCTCCGAACACGCAGGTTCTGCTCCGCGCCGACACTATCTTCAATTGTTCACATTTCTGCACCAGCTACCCTGCCATCATACCGGCTCCCGCCAAGACAATACATGCGGTTTCTGATGAGAAGATGCTGAAGGAACGATGGAGCGTGAAAGATATTACACCGGATATGGAGGCATCAGCGGTCACTAAAGAACTACTGACACAGATGGGTCGTCCTGGCGCAACCAGTGCTGAAATGAATGCGATTGGTGCGAGGTTTAGGTGCGGACGGTGTGTTCAAACCCTGCCGCAAACCTGGGAAGAATTGGTATGTTTTTTCAGGTATCAGGCCGTGGCATACTAGAATCACTCCGCCCTCAGGTGTCCCATTATGTCGAGGAACAAAGCACATGGAAGCAAGCCCAGAAGAAAATCAAGGAAAACTCGAAATCGTCGTTTCTGTTCCACAATACCCATGATCTTAGGCATTTGAATCCCAAGCCGTTCGCTCACCTCATGTCACCTCAAGCCGCGGCCGATCTTACAAACGAAATCACGTTGCGTTCGATGAAGACGATGATGTGCAAGCCTTGCGAAAACATGGGCGTTGAAGCACGATACCTCCACACATCAGAGGTTGGTGTTGAGAGCCCGATGGTGCATCATTTACGTGATACGTGGGTGTTTCAGTTCGTCGATTATGGCCTCACTGAGGGGCTGACCATGTGGTTTGAAGGCATGGTATTCACCACGGCGCTCCTGGGACACATTTTGTGCCGTGGCCTGTTAATTTAGAACACCTCATCTTTGGGGGGTCTGAGTCATCGGATGAGGAAGAACCCGATCCAAGCCCATGGTTTTATATGGGATGACGATTGAGCATATATACCAAGATATCTTGTTTATCGAGAGCTCCCCTGATTTACAAATATCCTTACGTTGAACTGACAACATCCCAATGACCCCTTTCATACGAATACATCAGTACAACGCATACATCATCTCTACCCGTGACCAGACGACATTTTTCTTCAATGTGAATATTCAATTCTTGTATGTTAAAAGAGCCTCGGGGTGAGTCCTGTACATCATTCAACGTTTTAAGATATCAACGTTTGAGGCTTCCGCGTCCTCGGGTCTTGCCGTACACTCAAAGCTACGCGTCCATCTCAAGGCGAGAACGTACCGTACCATGGTGTGGTTTATTTTAGGTGGTTTGGATCCGCCGTAAGTCTCAAAATGAAAAGGTCATGCTTTTCACTCGAGCGAGAATGCAGAGCTGTATGCTCTACGCATCCTGGTATAGATCGACTCCCTAAACGGAAGTTTGATCAGTCAAGCACACATAAGAACAAGTAAACCACACTGTGAATTTCCAATGTGATCGGACATTACCCCTGGCGTCAGCGCTTATATCTTTCCAGGCCTACGTGCCTCTTGATTGAACTCGACGATCATAGGTTTCCAGACAAAAATGCCGCGGTGTATAGTTCTCTCTTCTATACGTCCAGTGCTAGCCTCACCTCTGCTGACTATAGAACACAAGCGATGGCTGTTGCCCCAGCAGCTGACTCCAGTATGTAGCACTAAATTAGCCTCCGATATATATCCTGCCTATCAACGTGGAATATCTATAGATAGTAGCGAAGTTTTTGGGAAGGAGAAACCTGAAATATGCGATAGTGAGTGTAAATGCCACTTGCTAAGCTCAGATGGAGTTGATGGTGTGCATGGTTAGAACCTGTGCCTCAGTCGAAGCGCGCACGAACGAATAAACAGGTCACTCTAGCTCGTAAGCGCGGGGGCGGCCGACTTTACAACCGAATCTGAGGCGCACGGTATGTATTCGATAAGGTTTTACCCCTGCGAACTTCTGGGTGTCAACGCATGGTAGCAACGTGCCTACAAGGTAGAAATAGAGGACACAATGATTCGTCATTTACGCGACGTGTGAGATTTCAGGGTTGTATCCAAACCAGCAGTTAGGGACTAACCGTTTGGTTTCCAGACATGATATTGAACGGCCTGTTCCTGGACTACACTTCAAGCCACAGAAAGGGGACCCGAAACCCCCTAAGTTTAATTTGGATGAAGAGGAGCACAACTCAAATGGTTTGGATGAATCGGATGATTTGGATGATTCTGACTGGCGATGAGACTCAGATGTAGCGCTTCCTTACATTTTCTCCTCTCACGGTTTGTACATGTATGCGCTGTACTTCCATGTATATTAGACCCTGCTCTCAGCCTCGTGTCCTTGTTGTTTTGGCTACAAATGTACAACCTTTTAGCGCGCCGCCGTCAGTGCCGCATGTACAAAGACGCAACCGCACACTAGACGCAACCGCACCTTGCATGTGTAATCCAATTATTTCGAGCTCGTAACATAGATCAAAAATTCAACGAAGGGAGAGTAAAAGGAATTCTCAACGAAGGGCGTTAGACCGTGTCACGGAGCATATTGTGTGCAAATCGACTCGGGCGCTTGTAATTTTACGCCGTTTTCTTCCGACAAAGTGAGGTTATGGTGATGGAGAGCCGTGTCTGAACGATGAGGGAATGCTCTGCGCGAAAAAATAGAGCAGAATGTGATGTAAAATGCCACGTATTCAAACCATAATTCTTGTGTATATGGTAGAGCTGGGCTCACTAAGCGGTTCTAAGAGAAGGTTCTAGCGAGGATACACACTAGTAAACAAAACACGCCTGAATTTCCAATGAGATCACGGACAGCCACTGATTGCCTCGGCCATCATTCCCTGCCTTCTCCTTTTCTTTCCGTCAACAACCACACCCTAGCTTTCCAAGTCCATTCCTCGGTTCGTGTCCTACGGATAATAGATCTTATAAATACAATGCCACAGTATGTACTTCTGCTTTTAACGTGCCTTACAAAGCTAAGTTTACCGCGTGTGGACCTTAGAACACGAGCAATGGCTGCTGCTCAGGTGGCTGGCCCTAGTATGTAGTATTGAATCCTATCAATCACAAACTTATCTCCCGCTAATAAACCTTGAATCTGTGCAGGTAGCACTGGAGATCCGAGGAAAGCAGCACCCAGCAGTAGGTGCAAACATAGCCAGGTAACCCCGAGCTAATAGCTTGTGTTACTAGAATCTGCACCTCGGAAGCGCACGCGAACGAACAAAGATGTCGCTCGAGCCCCTAAACGAGGAAAACCTAGTCTGAAGCGGATTTTGGACATGCCGCCTGAAGTGTTCAACGAGGTCAGTTACTTTTACGATTTTTTAAGCAACTCTAATTGGATGTGCAGATCGCAATACACCTGATGCCAACCGATCTACTATCTCTTGCCCGTTTGAACAAGTTCTTTCGGAATATATTTATGTCTCGTTCATCTCGGCACATCTGGCAAGCGGCGTTCCTAAGTCTTCCTGGGCTACCACCATGTCCTTCCGACCTATCCGAGCCACAATACGCGTCATTGCTGTTTTCGAAAACATGTTCGGTATGTATGTTCGTACTCCTTAGTATTCATATTCACTGAGCAGTTTTCACAGAGCTGTGGAGCAAGAGTACTCCGCCGGATGGACCCGTTCCTCCATGTTCGGTTGTGCAATCCGTGTAGAGACGAGCAGTGCGTAACAAACTCTGATATCATATTTAGAGCAGCTCACAAGGTCGCCTCAGGGTTACTGACATTTGAGAATATGACGATTTCTTCCCGCTTGTACCTCGGAGTGACTGTGAGTACGATGGTCAAAAGACTCGTAATGCATAACTCAATCGTCTCCACGACAGTAATAAAATCGGCTAGCTATGGTTTTATGTTCACCCTCCGCAGCGAATACCAAATGGTCCGGGAGCGCGCAAATGGCAAGCAGTCGTTTTTTACCTGGAGAGAGACCAGGGCAAAGGAGATGGATGAATGGCATGAGGTTAGTATTGATATTCAATCCCTCAGCCTAGTATCTGACTGGTACTATGAAAGCGTGCCGATGAGTTGGAGATGTACTTGGATAGGATAGACCTTGACCGGGAATCGGAGCTCGAGGAGCTGAAGGAGAAGCGGGTTGAGGAGTAGGTTCTTCCTTCCTTGATATATAGCCGGATTTTGATTACACAACACAGCATCGAGACCCGTCTAGTTGAGAAAGGATGGACGAAACGAGACGCAATCACTTCCCCGGAAAACGCTACAGAGTGGAACAAGCTCGTGTGGCAGCCGAAGCCTATGACCGACCGAAGTAAGACATTCTCATACGTTACTTCAGTATGTGAATCTAACTTCCAATACAGTCTGGAACAACCTGTATCCGAAACTTGTCCCCATGCTCGAATCTAACCGAGCATATCACGAGCGTATCGACAAGGAAATGCGCCAACGAAGTCGTATTGCTCGAGTAGGCAGTTTGGCTACCATGATTAGGATGGATCTTCCTCCACTAGTGCACGTCACACTCAAGAACCCCCCGGAGAGTGGAGACGCGTCTGAATCAAGCATGCCTGAACCAAACGCGCCTGAACCAAACGCATCTGAATCCTACGCGTCCGAATCGAGCATCTCTGATACCCTGGACCTACCCGCTCTCGCGTCGGGCAATATTGACGTGAAGGTAGAGATGCCGTTCCCTTCAATGTCTGAGCTCTTGACGTGGCCGATGATCAAGAACATTGTGGAGGATGATACGTTAGCAGACGCGGCGGAGATAGGCTTTAACGGGATACGGGAGGAATTCAACCAGGCTGTCGTAGAATGGCGGAACAAGATTGAGCAAGATTTGATCGATATATGGAACGCTGGGAGGCCCGGGGACCTCAAGAATGAAGATCGTGAGGACGAAGCAAAGCCTGGGCCATCGACGAAAAAAGGCAAAGGAAAGCTAGTTGCATCCACAGGTATCAAGCGCAACACTCGCAAGACCAAAAGCCGCGCATCTGGGCCCCAATCATCCTCTGCGGAGGCGTCGCATGATTCTGTTGAGCTGGTTCTTCCCGAGTTCGTCGTCACTTTCGCGAAACCCAATGGAACGACTACAACGGACATATCCGAACTGACCCCAAACATGCAAACCCTGCTTCGCGCCGACACGGTATTCAGATCCCCGCGTCTCTATGGTACTTATCCCACCCTCGTACCGCCGGCGGCTCTGTTTGGAGCATTCGTTGGGGCATTCGATAGACTCTCGCAAGGGGAACGCTGGAGCGTGGAAGCTGTTACGCGAGACCTGGACGCATCGACGATTGCCACAAATTTTTTGGCGCGAATGGGTCGTCCTGATGCGACAAGCGCTGAGATGAAGGCGATTGGGATGAAGTTCAAGTGTGCACGATGCATCCAAATCCTGCCACTAACCTGGGAAGAGCTGGTGCGTTTTTCTGGAGCATGAGCTGACGCATACTAAACTACTATCCTATTCAGGTAACTCATTACCGCGTGGAACAAGGCCGGTGGAAACAGGCCAAAGTGACTACGAAAGGCGACACGAAATCCCAGTTTGCATTCCGTAATATCCATGAACTCGAGCAACCGTTGAACGCCAAGCCATTCGCGCATCTCATGACGGCTCAAGCTGCGGCTACCTTTATGGTCGAAAACACGGTACACGAGATGATGATGATGACGTGCCAACCGTGCGAGAGCATGGGCGTTGATGCGAGGTATTTCCATAAGTTCGAAGTTGGGATGGGAATTGAGAGTCCGATGATACAGCATTTGCGTGATGTGTGAGTGTTTCGGCGTGTTGATTGAATTCTTTTGACGCAGTTCTGACTTTTTTGGTTTGAAGACACGACATTGAGCATGCTGTTTTCGGACTACATTTTAGGCGCTGGTTTTTGGATCCAGACATTTTCGACACCTTCATGTCGGACGAAGAAGACTATGATTCAGACGATCCTTGGGGATGGGAGGATTACTGAGCATCCATAAATCTTTTTGTTCATCCAAGTTTCCTAACGTTTTACCGTTGCTAAACTAAATGTATGCAGTATATCCTACTAATCTATTTGTGAATTTCGTGCGCGCTTCGCAAATTCTCTATTACACTGCTTATCCTGCTATCGTACCAGCCCCAACTCGGCCTACGAGGTATCCAGGGGTTTTCGACCAAGTAAAACCGTGGAAGGCGACTGGAGTTGGCCGGCATGTTGCGGCATCTGCAGTTGCCAAACAGCCGTTGGCGCTGGTGGGCCGTCCGGATGCGACTAGTGCCGAGATGAGTGCAATCGGCAAGAATTCAGATGTGGGCGGTGCTCTCCAAATATACTCCTCACCTGGGAAGAGCTAATACGTTACTCTCGATTATTAACTTATTCATACTAGCCTACCATCTACAGGTAACTCACTATACCTTGTCACAAAGTCGGTGGGAGCAAGTTCAAGAAAACTCAAAGACAACTCGGCATCTCATTATGCTTTCCATAATCTTCATGATCTAAGGCAACTAAACGCCAAACCATCCGCATACCTCATGACGTCTCAAGCGGCAGCCAACTTTACAACCGAATGTGAGGCGCATGATATGTATTCGACAAGATGTTACCCCTGCAAACTTCTGGGTGTCGAAGCTTGGTACCAACGTGCCTACAAGGTCGGAATAGAGGGCACCATGATTCATCATTTACGCGACGTGTGAGATTTCAGGGTTGTATCCAAACCAGCAGTTAGGGACTAACCGTTTGGTTTCCAGACATGATATTGAGCGAGCTATTCCTGGACTACACTTCAAGCGACAGAAAGGGGACCCGAAACCCCCTAAGTCTAAGTTAGATGAAGAGGAGCAGGACTGAAATGGTTCGGATGACTCGGATGATTCAGATGATTCGAACTAGCGATGGGACTCAGATGTAGTGGTTTCGTGCATTTTCTCCTCTCACGGTTTGTACATATATGCGCTGTAGAGCCACCTTAGTACGCATATATTCACCAGTTTTATGGCTGATTACTCCTTCCCATGTTTTGATATACGAGAGTGTCTGAATAGCCTGAATACAGTACCGTACAACCCCCGGAAGTGGGCCACTCTAGCATAATCGGCTCACTGGAGCTAAACACGGGCAGTTGTCCTTGAGGTTTTTTCACACAAAGTTGATAATAGTATCATGAATTTATATACCAATTTTTGTGGCGAGATCTTTGGAAATGGCTGAATGGTGATGTGTACATCAATAAGGCCCGTAAAGCTCAAAATCCGGGGAAGTCGGCCACCCAATATGTAGGGCACGAAACGTCTTTTTGTCAGACTGGAGAGTCGTCTGGAACGAGGAGGAATAGGCTTTTCAATGCATACACAAAAAATCCCACATTGATTGCCTCCTTGTTGACCGAAATTCATGACCGAGCTTAGTTCACGGAGACCTGAATGCAAATTTGAAATTCAGACTAGGCCAGCCGCTTCAACAGCCCATAACAATGCAGCAACTTGACTTCGAGTTTAGATATTTTACATGTAGGATTTTAGACACTCTGAAATAATACCCTGTCAGTTTGAATTAGGTTCTAACACTGGAAACTGGCGCATTACTGGCTGGCCCACTTCCCCGGGGATGGCCCACTTCCGGGGGTCGTACGGTAAGAAGTCATATTTTGGCTTCACGGTGTGCTTAAATAAAGAATCACACACCCGCCCCACACTAGAGGCAGCCGCACCTTGTATATGTGCCCTGGTTATTCCGAGCTCATAACATAGATCGAAAATTCAACGAAGGGAGAGTGAAAGGAACTCTCAGAGGAAAGGCGTTCGACTGTGTTATGGAGCTTATTGTGTGCTAGTTGACTCAGGCGCTTGTAGTTTCACGCCGTTTTCTTCCAACAAAGTGAGGTTATGGTGATAGAGAGCCGTGTCTGGACGATGGGGAAATGCTCTGCGCGATAATATAGAGCAAAAAGTGACGCAAAATACCACGTACTCAAACAATAATTCTTGCGTATACGGTAGAGCTACGCTCACTAAGAGGTTGTAAGAAAAGTTCTAGTGGGGATACACACCAGTAAACACACTAGTAAACAAAACACGCTTGAATTTCCAACGAGACGGATAGCCACTGATCATTGTCTCCGTCATCGCTCCCTGCCTTCTCCATTTCTGTCCGTCAACAACCACACCCTAGCTCTCCAAGTCTATTTCTCGATTCGAGTCTTACGGATAACAGAATTTATATATACAAAAATGCCACAGTATGTACTTCTACTTTTAACATGTCTTACAAAGCTAAGTTTACCCTGTGTGGATCTTAGAACACGAGCAATGGCTGCTGCTCAGGTGGCTGGCCCTCGTATGTGGCACTACAGTCTATCAATCATCGATATATAACTCACTAATAAACTTCGAATATGTACAGGTAATGCTGAAGCTTCGAGGAATGCGAAGCGAGGAACACCTAGCAGTAGGTGTGGATATAGCCAGGCAACCTCGAGCTAACAGTTTGTATGATTAGAACCTGCGCCTCGGAAGCGCACCCGAACGAATAAAGATGTCACACAAGCACCTAAACGAGGAAAATCAAGTCTGAAGCGGATTATGGATATGCCGCCTGAAGTGTTCAGCGAAGTTAGTTATTTTCATGATTCCCTACACAGCTCTAATTGGCCGTGTAGATCGCAATACACCTGATGCCAGTCGATCTGCTATCTCTCGCGCGTTCGAATAAGTTCTTTCGAGGCATATTCATGTCTCGGTCGTCTCAGCACCTCTGGAGAGCGGCGTTCAGTCATCTTCCTGGGCTACCGTCATGTCCTTCCGACCTATCCGAGCCACAATACGCGTCATTGCTGTTTTCGAAAACATGTTCGGTATGTATGTTCGTACTCCTTAGTATTCATATTCACTGAGCAGTTTTCACAGAGCTGTGGAGCAAGAGTACTCCGCCGGATGGACCCGTTCCTCCATGTTCGGTTGTGTAATCCGTGCAGAGACGAGCAGTGAGTAACAAACTCTCGTATGACATGTAGGACAACTCATGAGGTCATCTCAGAATCGCTGAAATTTGGGAATCCGATGATTTTCTCAAGCTTGTACCTCGGAGTGATGGTGAGTATGACATTCAAACGGACTCGTAATACAGAGCTCATTCGTCTCGACGACAGTAATCAAAGCGGCTGGTGATGGTTTTATGCACACCCTGCGCAGCGAATACCAAATGGTCCGGAAGCGCGCAAATGGCAAGCAGTCATTTTTTACCTGGAGAGATACTAGAGCAAGGGAGATGGTTGAATGGCATGAGGTTAGCGCAGGTACTTAGTTCCCTTGCCTAATATCTAACCCATACTATGAAAGCGCGCCGATGAGCTGGAGATGTACTTAGACAGGATGGAACTAGACCGGGAATCGGAGCTTGAAGAGTTGAAGGAGAAGCGGGTTGAAGAGTACGCGCCTTCTTTCTCGCTATATATCTGAGTTTTAATGGCACAACACAGCATCGAGACCCGTTTGGTTGAGAAGGGGTGGACGAAACGAGACGCAATCACTTCCCCGGAAAACGCTACAGAGTGGAACAAGCTCGTGTGGCAGCCGAAGCCTATGACCGACCGAAGTAAGACATTCTCATACGTTACTTCAGTATGTGAATCTAACTTCCAATACAGTCTGGAACAACCTGTATCCGAAACTTGTCCCCATGCTCGAATCTAACCGAGCATATCACGAGCGTATCGACAAGGAACAACGCCAACAAAGTCGTATCATTCGGATAGGCGGTTTGGTTACCAAGAGCAGGCTCGATCTTCCTCCACTAGTGCATGTCACACTCAAGCACCCCCCAGAGAGTGAGGACGCGTCTGAGCCAAGCACGCCTGAATCAAACGCGTCCGAATCGAGCACATCTGAATCGAGCACGTCCGAATCGAGCATGTCCGAATCGAACACGTTTGAATCGGACATAGCTGATATCCTGGACCTATCTCATCTCGCGCCGGACAATATTGACGTGAAAGCGGAGAGGCCGTTCCCTACAATGGCCGAGTTCTTGGCATGGCCGATGGTCAAGAGCATCGTGGAGAACGATACATCTGCAGATGATGCAGAGAGAAGCTTCAACGATATACGAGAGGAGTTCAGCCGGGCAGTCGTGGAGTGGCGCGACAAGATTGAGCAAGATTTGATCGATAAATGGAACGCTGGGCAACCCGAGGATCACGAGGATGAGATGAAGTCTGAACCGTCGGCGAAAAAAGGCAAAGGAAAGGCAGTTGCACGCGCGGGTACAAAGTGTAGCACTCGCAAGACTCAAGGCCGCGCATCTGGGGCCGAATCGTCTTCTACTGGCTCATTGCATCACTCTATCGAACTGGTCCTTCCCGAGTTTGTCGTCACCTTCACGAAACCTGACGGAACAACTACAACGAACATATCCGAACTTTCTCCGAACCTACAGACCCTGCTCCGCGCCGATACTATGTTCCAAACCCTACGTGAGGATTCTACTTATCCTGCCCTTCTACCGCCGATGGGTCCATTCAAAGTGACCGGGGCTCCCGATAGATTTACGCTAGGAGAATACTGGAGCGTATCGGAGGCAGTTACGCGAGACCTAGAGTTATCAGGAATTGTCAAAGAATTCCTGGCACGAATGGGTCGTCCTGACGCGACAAGCGTTGAAATGGGGGCAATTGGTTCGAGGTTTAAGTGTGGGCGATGCGCTCAAATCCTGCCACAAGCCTGGGAAGACCTGGTAGGTTGCTCCGGAACATGAACTGATGCATGCTAAAATCTCTCTTACTCAGATAAACCATTACCGCGTGGAACAAAGCCGGTGGAAGCAGGCCAAGGTGATTATGAAAGGCGACACGAAATCTCAATTTGCGTTCCATAACATCCATGAACTCGAGCAATCAAACGCCAAGCCATTTGCGAAGCTTATAACGACTGAAGCTGTGGCTGAATCATTCCTGCAAAGTGCGATGCACGAAAGGTCTTTGATGGCATGCAAGCCGTGCGAGAGCATGGGCGTTGATGCGAATTATTACCATGTATTCCACGCTGGGGCGGGAATCGAGAGTCCGATGGTACATCATTTGCGGGATGTGTGAGTGTTTCAGTTTATTGGTTAGACTCTTTTAACGCATTTCCGACCTCTTGGTTCGAAGGCATGACATTCAACATGGTATTTTCGGGCTACATTTTGTGCGCTGGTTTGTGGATCCAGAGTTTTTGGCGGATGTGATGGAGTTGGGGACGGACGAAGAAGATTACGATTCGGAAGATCCTTGGGAATGGGGGGATTACTGAGCATCCACGAACCTTTTTGTTCATCCAAGTTTCCTGGCGTTTTTACCCTTGCTAACTGGATGTATGCAGTATATCCTACTAATCTATTTGTGAAATTTGTGACTGGTACTGTTATTATATTGTTGTCGTCCCTTTTGAGAATGTCCGTTGCTTACAAATACTTGTACCAAGTCCGGAATTGGGTCAACTCCGGCTGGGGTTGAAGTATGTCACCTGATCATAACATTGGCCGCGGCTTGACCATGACCGATTTGAATCTCGAACAACTGGCATTCTGAAACATCGGAAAGAGCTCGCGTCTATGATATGATTCACTCCTCGGATCTGGGTGCGGTTTCATGCGCTCCAACTAGAACAAACTTGGACTACCGTGCGTTCTCACATGGTCATGATAAAAATGTCGGGAACCCGGTTGTTTCGAAGGTACAGATGCATCTGCTCATTCAATTAACTCAGCGGATAGCTAGATCTCTCGCTGATATTGTATCTTAAATCTATTAAGTGAGCTCCTTGTTTTCGGCTGCTGGCATCATTGTACTACCGGGGTCTCAGCATACCCCAGTCTGCTAATCTTGACTTTTTTGGATCCGAGTTCTCTGCAACTTGTAGTGTTCTCCTCTGTATGTATCTGGCCAAGCTCTCCAGCCAGTCGACATGCTTTGTGCGGTACTTGCTGCTGAAGGCTGGAGTGTTCGGCTCCCAATTGGCTGCTCGTTCTGAGTGCTTTCAGGCTGCGGTACTGCTCAATGAACGAATCCTAGTCTGTTATCCGACACTGAAAAGCTGATTCGACTATCCCTTGTCGCTGATTTCGAGTTGTGTGACGTCCCGCTCTCTTGATTCTTGTTCATGGCCTTGTTAGCATGCGCTTCCGGCAGTCCCTTTTGACAACGCAAGTAAGTAGTGTCGGTTTTTGTAACGAAGGTGGAAGATTCAGAGCGAGAGAATGGGTTGGAACCACTCCTACAACCTCATACTTGGAGGATTAACGTAAAAAACGGGCTTCCTTTTTTTAGTAAATACGTGTGTCGGAAAGTTTCATTCCGAGTGATAAGTACATATAGGGCGTTCTCATGGCCAGGTGCGTTATCACGCGTAATACTTGGCATGAACCATGATCATACTCACGTATACCAGGGGTAATAATTTACAGCTAAAAGATTTTTGTTGCTTGGTTTCATGCACTCGTGTATTTATTACTGTTGATTTCTGACTATATCTACAGCCCGTTAGGATCACCTCCGAACTTCGACACCGGGGCTCGAACCCGGCACATACGCAGTACGGCGCGATGATACAACCGTTACGCCAACTTCGACCTGTTTGTTCAGGAGCCTTCGCGTTTATATCACCGACGGGTAGCATGTGAAACAAGAATTTTCAAGTCGAGTGGAGTTACTTATTGGTGTATGACTTGTAAGATCAGGCATGTACAAAGCTCGCCTAGGGTGTTGGATATCGCTTCCGGCTCGGAATACCACCAAGGTGCAACGCTGGGGTTTTGGAACGTTGACCGGGCTAACTTATTTGTTGCTCATGTAAGCGCTTAGCCACTCATGAAAATTAGATATCATGCTCCAGTTGCATGATCGTAAGCCGGTCATGACTTTAGACATGATCATGACATGCCCGTGCTGTAACCGAGTCATGATTTCCACCTACCAGCTCCATCCCATGATTAATGCCAGTAATAACTACCAATCGCACGGAAAGAAACTTTCCGACATGGCTTTCGGGTCCAACCGATAACAGCGCCGTGCAACTCCTTTTCCGTCGTCGTTCGACATCAAATAATCCTCAGTCAAGTAGAGTGTACTAGCAGACTCGAAAATCGATTGAGGTGCAGCTAAACTGCCGAGTTCATAGAAACAAAACAGTCCTTAGCACCCCATTTTCCCAAGAAGTTTCTTCTGGAACCTTCAGGTAATAAACCCACGGACGCCTACATCACTACTATAATGGGACTACATATCTCTATTTGGGACACAAGTCAATCGAGCATAAACATCAGAAACAGCATAAGAGTCGTGATAAAATCGGATTGCTGCCAGCGCCGAATATGGTAATATACAGTCGTCAAAATATTTACTCATTTCAGTCATCACTAACAAGAAGTAGTACCACAGTAACCCTTATAAAACGAACAGAACTTGAACCCAACGACAGAGTACTATTTGGCGATCGAATAGTCTTCCTCCCACGCCCTACGGAGCTGCGCGGCCGAACGCCACGCATACATCATCATCGTTCGTAACTGAAGGACGTCTTCCTTCCACGTGAATGTGTCGTTCTCGTTGCGGAACTCGGCGGTGAGTTTCTCGCATCGGTCGATGTTTTCGAGACTGACAAAGTCGATGGCGACTTTGATACAGTCGGCGAGATTGCATACCTACGCGCAAGTAGGATAAGTAAGTAAGCATTCGGTCGAGGAAACAAAGCACTCACTTGATGCGCACAACCCGCCGGAATAAACACCGCATCGCCAGGCCTCTGGTATATTCTCCAACTATAAACCTTTTCCTCTTCGTACAATCGTCGCCGGTGGTCACTGTCGAGGAAGAAGAGCTGGGAATGAATGGGGTCGCGATACTGCGAGGCCTTTTGGCTGAAGTGACGCCGCAAGTAAGCTCGGATTTTGTCAGAGTCCGACGCCCGGAAAATATCCCACGCGGCAACTCCAGGGAGCCCGTCTTTCGAGTCGCTCGCAAACATCATGATATTCACAGCGTCCGCCATATCCATGTGCAAGCGCGTCGATCCTTGACCACCCGGGGCTTCGCTCGACGCCTAAAATATGGGTGAGTTGCAATCATTGTTTCCACTCGAATGTACTCACGAATGCGTTGTACATTTTCGGGCCTAAGTCCGGGAATGAGTAAACGGTTTATAAATCGCAAAAAGTAGACTCACCGAGGTCCGGCGCGATAGCATTGGTCGCGAAATGCGAAGCTACGTTCAAAATTCCGTCTCGGCGGGTATAATTGGGTATTGGCAGCGCGTTCATAAAATCGCCAAATAATTCTGGGAATTCGTCGCGGAAATCCGCCTTGGCCGGCCAATCCTACGAAAACCCAAACCTCAGCAGAAATCGAGAAAATATTCAACGTGCACTCACCTTGAGTTTTAGAATCGCATTCCCCCTGTCAGTCTGACCGAATTGCTCGAAAAACCGCTGGACGATCGACCTTTGCTGCTTGTCGGTAACACAATTCTCGATGACGCATTCTTGCGTCCCGTATTCCTCGATGAAATATTCGGGCGTCCATTTAATCTTGAAGTTAGCCAACAAACCATGCACGACCACGGCCTCGCCGCGTGCCCAGATCGGTTTGAACTGGTCCTCGGTGATATCCCTCGAAAAATAGTGTACTGAATGACTCGGGATGCCCGTGGGGTCAATTCGTCCGGGTTGTGAAGCGGCAGGACGTTTTCCAGCTTCGACGCCGACTTCAGACGCGAATCCGTCTTCATGTGTCGGAGACATCGTTGGAGATGCAATAATTGGCATCGACGCAAGTTGCGGGTCAGGTGTCCCGCGCGGACTGCTGACGTCGTGCGACGACCCAGCTTCAGAGAGAGCCGGCGGTTCGGTCGAGGCCTGCGGCGAGGTCGGATTCCAAACGGGTACGCGCGAAGCCCATTTAGCGATATGGGAAGTGCCTGAGCGCGAGGGCGATCGAGCCGCGGCGCTATTATCGAGAATTTTTTTCATGTCTTTGAGCGTCTCTTCGAGTTCCTTGCGCGTAAATCGAGTGACCGGTCGGAAATTATTAGGAACGTGGAACACATTTCCGGCTGCACAGGCACGATACTTGTGCAGCTGTGGGTCCTTGCGTTCCGAGGACCTGTAGATCGTTGGAGTGCCGGCCGGGCACATCAACTCGACCTGTCTGAAACATTCGCCACAGAGTTCGCGGCCGCACTGGGTACACATGTTGCAAAGCGTGAACATCGACGTAGCGCAGACGTCTTCGCGCAAATCAGTAGCTATCAACGAACAAGACTCGAATCAAACTCACCACACGTCGCGCGAACTTCAGTTTCGACGGGTCTCCAGATGGCGTTTTCCTTCAAGGCGTGTTTGAGTTCATCTTCGAGAACGGTGTGAAGAGCTGGAGCAATTACGCTCTACAGATGACCATTCAATCAGAACTATCCATAGAACGCAATTCGCAACTCACCCGAATTCGATCGACGTGGGCGATCTCAGGCGTGATATTCCAGTTCAAGGGCAAGTGGTAATCCGATTGCTCCTTGACCTTTTGCAAGGGAACTGAATCGAATGATACGCCTATCGCGTCAAATGATACCGGCTTGAGCTTGAAATACCGAATGCCCGTAAAGCGGCAGGTATCTCCAGCCTTTTTCTTGCGACATGCTAAGCATCGTGAGACGATTGCTTGATCCCAAGGATAGTAGAAGCATCGCTTGTCTTGTGCGCCTATGAAGGAATCGTGGGTCAGAAACGAAGAGAAGTTTAAGGCGTGTGCCACTAACGAAGTATATAATCGCCTTCCTGAAGGTGCACCAAAGGTGGTCCACTCGCAACAGGTTCTGCGTTCAGACTAGCCTTGTGTCGTTTCGAACCGCCTATAAAAACTCGTCAGTAAGAATCGACCAGGAAAGACGAACAAGAACTAACTAGAACCGTGATCGTGCTCGTCCCGTCTCCGCTTCCCACTGCTCTTCGAAATCCGACCTGTGCTCGCGCCTCGACTCGCGCTCGCACTCCGGCCAAGACTCATACTGCGACTGCTGGTACCCTCAGACGGCGCAGACGATCCGGTGCTACGGCTCTCCTGAATTGTAACCCAGACTTGACCGCCCTCGAATCCGTCGTTATCGTCCCACCCGAGCTCTTGCTCGGCAGACTCAATCGCCCGAGCGGTCGGTTTCGACTGACGGCGGGATCGTCGACCGGATACACTAGCCATTTCAGAGTCCATATCGGCCTCATCTATTATAGAGTTTCAAATATACGAAGCACCGACGAATAACAAATACTCACCAGCTATAGCCTTGCCTTTACCCTTATCCCGACTCGATAACGGCTCGAGATCAAGTCTACTCCGCTTCGAGGGTGACTCCCGATCCCGCTCTCCATACGACTTTCTCCTCCCTTTCACAACCGGCTCCTCGTCCGCACTATGATGGTCCGACGGAGACGCATCGCGCCGCCGATGTCCGCGACGCGCACTCGAAGAAGGCAAGAGCACAAACACCTGCTGAGGGGAACGGGAGGTGCCTCTGCCGAACGAGGCTGGAACTAGTCGCGCAGGAGTAGCGATGGTACGAGTCGGCGACGAGTGATGTTTCGACTTGCTCCGCGGAGGAAGGACAATTTTCATCAGGGTGCTGTCACTGGGCAATTCGGGAAGTTCCCCCGTACGTCTCGGCGACTCTGCACGTCTTGGTAGTTCCAGGCGCCTGGGCGATTCCGCGCGTCTCGGTGACTGCATGTGTTTCGGCGACTCGGGGCGCCTCGGAGACTCCATTCGTTTCGACGGTTCGGGACGCTTTGGCGAAACAGTCCGCTGTCCAAAATCCTTGACAACAATCCTCCGATGCGGACTCGTACCAACCAAGCCACCCGCAACTTCATCAGCTCTTCCAACACCATCACGCTCATCGACTCCAACGCCATCTCCTCCATCGCCCCCACCAGTCGTCTCCGAAACATGCGTCTCGACCGATTCAGACACGTGCGTCATACCCGCGTCCGAACGCGTCCCGCCGAGCGAGGGAGATTCCAACTGACGCACACCAGCCATGGGCGAGTTCAACTGCCGCACACCAGACATAGGCGAATCTAGTTGACGTACGCGAGACGCGGGCGAATCCAACTGACGCACGGCATACGCAGGCGAACCCAGCTGCCGACCACCGCCCACCCCAGGCGAATCCAACAACCGACCCCCACCCATCACAGGCGAATCCAAAAACACACCCCCGCCCAACGACGGCGAACTCAACTCGGTCAACGAACTCGTCCCCGCACTCGTTCCGGCCGCGCGCCTCGTCATACGGGGTATAATCGCGCGTGGATCGTCGACCCAAGTCCCGAGCGACACAGACGACGTAGTTGATACAGGCGCTTCGACTACAGTTCGCGGTCGGCCTCCTCGTCGGCCACGAGTCGAACCGGGCGTAACAGCAGAGGTTGAAGGAGTAGCAGTCGGATTGACGTTCTTGCGAGACCCACGTCCTCCCGCACCACGACCACGTGCCCTGGACCCACCCACCGAGGCGCCACGCCTGCTAAGCCTGGACGACGATCCCTCGTGTTCGTGCTCGGCCGAAGGCTCACGCTCTCTAGACGCCGTACGCGCCCTAGACCCAGACCTAGACTCGACCGAAGGCGCGCTCGATCCAGCTCGACGGGTCGATCCGCGTCGTCCGCGTCCACCGCCACGCCCACGAGATACAGACGCCCGACGAGTCTTTAATTGCTCCGTCTCAGATTCTGCCGCGTCCCCGTCTGCCTCGAGCAGTTCGAGCTCGCTTTTGGTTGGGCTCCCGACTGAACGCGTCATGAGTCGTACGGATGATCTTGCAGAGGCTTGGAAAGCTTTATGGTGCCAGAATTGGGTCATGGTGAAGAAGGGTGAGTTTTATAGCCCGTTGTCGTGAAGAGAAAAAAGTGTGATGAGTCGGGATGTTGGAGCGCGTCAAAGAATCCAGCAACAAAAGGATGAGTCGATGGAGTTAGAAGCGTTAGTCCAGGGCGAGTATTGAGTGGGGAATCAAGATTGATTTCCGGTGCCGGCGAATCGTCAAACGGTATTTAGAACGGGAGTCAAAGACGTCCGAGGTAGAAATCCAAATTAAACGTGCGAGTTCCAGATACGATCCCCCAGCGGCGCAAGATGGGCAGGCAGTGCACCAAATCGAGACGTAAAACCAAGTCGCCGCCAAAAGACGTAAAACGAACCAAGTGATGAGCGATCAGCGTCACAGAATGATGTCCGTCGATCAACAACGCCACCACGCCGCAATCCACAACCGGCGTCGAGCGTAGTGATGGTGGGAACCAGCAAGCCAACGCACAAGGTCCAAGCACCATCGAGAACGGAGTCCGAACCGCATTTCCAATTAATCATCGAAATGAAATTAGGTCGATCAAATTTTCGGAAAAGGAAAAAATCACACAACAAAAAGTCAGAAACTCCGCACCGCTTAATGAACGTGGGATATGAATAAAAACGCACCTTGATAATTAACACCCCGTCGCCGACTCCTCTTCTCGCCCCCGGCCGACTCGGGTCCAAGCGCAGGTTCGTACTCGCTCTCGCTAGACACGGGTAGAGCGGGCAGACCGGCCAGTCCGGGGTCGTATTCTTCGACTTCGGGTTCGGGATCGTCTGACTCGGAGGAAGAGAGTTCGGACATGTCGCTGTCCCCGCCGAATACGTCTCGGGATATGTCTTCCAGTTTGGCGGCGACGACAGAGGGTTCAGGCGATGAGGACGGAGCATGGGCGTTGATCTCGTCGTCGTCGGATGCGGCGCCTGAAGTCGTACACGATTCGATTATCCATCCTGGTCCAGAGCGCTTTTTAGGGCCTTTGCTGACTCGGCCTCGTGGTTTGCGGAGTTTATCAACAGGCAAGAGATCGAGCGGCAAGAGCGTCTTGGAGGGCGATGATTTCGAAGAAGACGGTTTACCAGGGGACGATGACGAAGACGATTTCGCAGGAGACGACGACGAAGCAGTATTAGCCTTGGCACTCGATTTCCCATGATACGACGCCGGCTTCGTGGCCCACATCGGCCGAATAGGGGACACGAGCTCGACAAACGGCGCCGGGTCGGGCTCGAGCGAGATACTCATCGACCTCGTCGCACGTGACTCGACACCGGACACGATCTCGGGTGTATAGACGTCTCGAGAGCGTGCGAGGGCAAGCGGGGGCAGTATAGGCGCGCGAGGAGACGCCGAGCGCGCACGCAGTTGGTGGATTGGTGGCTCGGAGAACGTTGTTGTTCGCGGTGGCGCCGAGTGCGGTGGCGTCATGTAGCTCATGGACACTGGTGTGTTGACTGCGTTGACGAGAGAGGCGATAGATACTCGGGACGCGGGGGATGTTATCGAAGGGGGCGCTAATACAGATCATCCACCACAACCCACCCATAATTAGCCCAAATCCCTAATACCTTATTAGATAAGCACTCACCAGGTGTAGCAGAGTTCAAATGCAGATTCAACAACAACTGCGCATCCGCGTCGCTCACCGCAGACCCAGGCCGCTGGTCCTGATCCGACTCCCGCTTCAACTGGACCTCCTCCCGCTTGATCGTAAACGAAGCCTTGCGCGCAAACTTGGCTGGTAATCGAGGGTATGTTGTCGAGCTCCCCGAGCCAGAGCTGAGCGAGAGGGGCGGAGGTGGTCCAGAGCTCATCGAGGATCAGTGTCAACCAGATACTCGTCACGTGGCAGCCTCATGTTTGGCCACTTGCGCGCTTCGCTCGGCGCTTGCAGGTGGAGTCGAGACCGCGAGGCAGGCGCGAGGTCGAGATAAGATAGCCCGGAGATAAATGGGGTGGAGCGCAGGTGCCGCTTCGCAAAAAGCAAGCCGAAAACGAAGGGCTTTCCAGCCCCGTGGTCGAATGCAGGGACAAAAACTAGAAGGATCATCTATATAAGGAAGCCATTTCAGACTTAGCAAGGGGAAGCCAGGAGGTATCAAGTAGGAACCTAACAGTGAGGTGCGTCAGAATGTAATGGGTGGTACAATAACACAAGCTCAGATAGCTAATAACCAGCCAGCTGTGTTTAGAGATGATATTGTTGCGATATTCGAGCGGAAAGAGCGCCGCCACGTGCCCAATCTCGCGTTCCAACCTACCACATCCATAGACTCTTTGATATTTCCAAAACAAGTCCTGCTCAAAAACTGCTCTCCTGGCATTCTTTAACTCAGTATATCTCAGTATTCTGATTCATGCTAGGCAACCACACGTAGGCCTCATCAAATTTATCCGGGCCGACCGACTGTAGCAACTTTTTGCGCTCACATTTCCTACACTCCGCACAGTGCCTATAAAGCGAATAAATACGCCTAAACCAAAATCCCTAAATTAACTACCCTCACCACGGTCGTCCTGTCAGGTACTAAGGGCATTTAGAGCAAGTAAGGGGATTGAGGTGCCGCATATATCCCTTAAAGTTGGTATTTTAGTTCAGCTTGAGTAGTAAATAACACAGGGATACATCAACCCTATCGTTTCGGCTGCTTCTTCTGAAGAGTAACTACGCTTTTGAAGGGAATAAAAGCGACCTCTGAGAGGGAAACGGTGATTCACAATCCGTCAAATGCTAAGCGCCGTGGCGGACTCAGCGCTTTGTGCCACCCCCTCTCGCCCTCACACTCGCTAGACTCACCGTTCAAGTAATAACGACTCGTTTGAGTTATCAAACTTCATCTCAATCTATCTCATTTTCTGTTTTGTTTTGAAACACTTTTTCACGAAAACCTCGGCTCTACGGCCTCGGAATCGTCTCATAAGCATTCACCGCTGGCCAACAAACGCTACTTTGCTCGGATTATCACACCTCAAGTGTACCACACTAGAGCGCTCGTTCTCTTGTCCGATAAATAGGTACATGAACCTTGCTACACAAATAGAATCTGATATGGATGAGTCGGGCCGCTCCCCAAGGCTTGTAACGGACCAACTCGATCCTATCGGGGCGCTGAGAACTTAGAATTACCACGAGTTGTGGTCGAGCGTCGGTCTCGGATGACCGTGGGCCGTACGAGTCTAAAGCGCAGACCAAAAAAATTAGCATAATATGGAGACACGTTTTATCTCTCCGTGGTGCTCAGTAGGCTAGCCTGATAAGAAGTTGTCCAACATGTTCTTTTAACTTTGACGCTTGCGCTCCCAAATTTCAGTGCTCGAATTCGCACTGTAGAGCGAACATAGGGTGGCAGCGCGGGTACGAGGCCGTAAAGTGAGCCTATATCAGCACGTGTAGGGCGCTAGAGCGGACAAACACGAAAACAATCTGAGTCTGAACAGATCTAAATAACAGCATTAAGTGAGTTGAGGCCGTTCCGACACTCTTAGCAGTACGGATAACTAATGAGTACTCAATAGTAGTTAGGCATAGGAGCATATGAAGACCAACACAAGACAGACAGTAGATTGTCAGGTTTGGAGCGCATATGATCACGTGATAAGTGCCCACAAGCCACGACTCGTCAGTATAGGTCTGAAAACACTCGTCATGACCCTTCCCCAAGGGCAATTCTGCGCGCAGGATTGATTGGTGGGGTAGATCTCAGAATATAACGGTAAATCAATGACGTGTGTACTTTATCACAAATCCACTCTTTGCTGTTACTTGGTTGTTCTTATGTCTAACTACTATTGAGTCCTTACTAGATCTCCGTATTGCTAAGAGTATCAGAACAGTCTCAACTAACTTAATGTACCTTTTTAGATCTGTTCAGACTCCGGTTGTTCTCGCGACGCGACCGGAGTCGTGTTGTGTCACATGCATCAGTAGCTCAACATGAGTTTTGGGGCTGTATCATCTTTGGCGCTCCACACGAGGTCCATTTCCCTCTTCTACATATGGACTCTCCCGAGGCAGTAATTGGATTGTATGAAGCTAGGGTTGGGGTTGCCGTTGCCGCATGGCTTGCTACGTTCTTGCCCCTCGTTCCTACAGATTTGGGTCGCCACAAGCTTCTGATAGTCGTAAGGAGCCCTCTAACTACTTTTCCATCCCCATATATCCGACATACCCTCCCCAAGTTTCTACTTCGGTCAAAATCTCCCCCTCCTCTCAAAGTTTAGCCCAACACTATCAGACATCACTTCCACTCTTATTCGTATTTCTGGCTCACTTGCCTTCGAATAAAAGTGTCATCTATACTCGGGATGATGCCTCAGTCCAGACCAGCAGCTTCTGAACAGACTTTAAACTACTCACTAACACCGGAGTCCACGCGTGAGTCTGGCTAACATACCCCTTGCTGTATATTGGTTCACATATCACGATAACTTCCGGCAAAAGTATCGTGGTCTTTTGCGATGGAACAGGAAAGGATGGCCTCACTACGTGTAAGGGCTTACCACGATGTACCATTGGTTGAAGATATGACAGTGTTTATGCAGCTTTGACAACCGAAGAGTCGGGAGCTCTATTCAAAGAAAAGGCAAAGACGTCGGCGCCTATAACACCATACCCTACCAATGTGTTGCGGTTATGTACGTGTATTCAATCTTATTTTCACACCGTTTACTATGATTGACGTAGACCTATGCTCGCAAAGCTCGGTGTACTCCGCTACGCACCGATACAGAACAGAGGTATGACCAGATCCATGTTATATCCAACATGAAAGTTCATCTGGGTCTCAAGGCAAACACAACTCGTGTTTTATCAAAGTGGTGCCGGCGCTAGCGGCGACTTTCGAGGAGAGGCTGATTTCGCAAAGTACTACGACATGCTTCGAGGGACTAGCACGGGTGGGCCTCGTCCTTCAATAGTATAAGCGTGTGATTACTGACATAGCTTTGTGTATAAAGGTAGCAAAATCCGAGACGCGTACAACTTTATCGCCCAAAATTACGAAGACGGTGACAGAATATAGTGAGTCAACAAACACTCCCAAATGCACTGGAAATAATGTGATTCGAAGCATTTTCGGGTACTCGCGTGGCGCATATACGGCCCGTAAAGTTGCAGCACTAATTGTAAGACAACGATTGCCATTCGAGTTTAAATCTTATACAAGCTATATCAGTGCCGGCTCGGATTGCTGGAAAGGCGCGATATGGGAAATTTTTTCTACTATTGGAGTGCACTAGATCGGAACGACCCCAAAGTTGAAATCATGACAGGAAGGAAAGCATTTGTTCAGTGAGTTGGGCGTCTGATATTTTCGGAAAACTGAGAGCTAATACGTTTTCGCTCTTTCAGCTTTGTTGGAACTTGGGATACAGTAGGAAAGTGGCAGTGGTTGGAAACATTGTTTCATGTCTGATGCTCGATATCAATTGTAGGCTCCGTGTACCAGGAACTTACCTCGGCCAAACTCGATGCGTTGACCTTTGTTGACACTGAGTAAGTACCTAGTGCGGCGTATATTTCTACTTCCTGAACCAGATCTTATGCATTTAGGCTCCCAGCAGGCGTTAGAACCGCTCGACACGCCCTTTCATACCATGAGAACCGCAAAGAGTTTCCTCTTACTCCATACACTGGATACGACAGAGGTAGGGATGTTCAGGAGGTCTGTAAAGTCGTTGAAAACAAAGACAGATTTATTGTTGACATAGAATCAACAGGTATGGTTCCCTGGAGCGCATGCAGACGTTGGGGGTGGTAATCGTGAGCACTTGATTGCAGACCTCTCGTTGTGTTGGATGGCGGTAAGCAACACATTGGATCAACTTCTAAATATCACAAGTTGAAAGCACCTTTCTGTTCCTCGTAAGGGAGAAGCAGCGAGCGCCGGCCTCGGTATAGACGAGGACTTTTTATACGACTGTTTCACCCTCCTCGACTCTCCGGATATCCTACCCGAACTGCGCCTCCATTTCATGAGGCGCAAACTCCTGACCGTTGACCGCATGAAGATCTGGTTGAATACTACGCCTCATCACAACAAGGAGGTGTTACTCTCAAGTGCCAATCCAGAGTTCTTATATCATCCAAGCTTGTGGGCTGAAATCAGGGAAGGCCCTGGTCCTAGTCATTCTTCTCATAAAGCGTTTACAGGCAAGGAGGGCGAGCCACCAAGAAAACCATTGACAGCACTCGAGAGGAAATACTGGGAGAGGTGCAGCTGGGATGTAAGTGTTTGTACTTTTGCTTGAAGTCGTTGGTAAACTCGCATCACTTTGTTAGCGACTTCTTCCGCTCCTGGTGTCGAGGATTGGGCGGCCGAATAATCGCGGACAAAGCTCCGCTTGGAAGACGAAGCCGCTGCCACAATTACCTCCGTCTGTTGCTGCGCCTGTGAGTATAAATCACTATGATTATTTGTCCAATACTAATCATGGTTTAGCCCCACTATCCTATGGAATTTGAGTGTGTGAGCGATTACACGCAGGACACTGCGAGGTCTCAATCGGTCACCTGAATCCAGTTCCTAATTCTTTAAGATGTACAATAGGTTATAAGAAATACGAGCAAAATAATGGGAAACAATTTAATTAAAACCTTCCGATGTTACTGTGTATTACACTTAACCCCGGACAAACTTGCTGCCCCTCAGGTTTGTACTGTACATATTGAGCATGCTACTATAGGATAATCGGTCTTTATGCTTCCTGCTCCATGCAAACGTCGGGGGTTGTCAATTGACGTAAGGTATATGACCGAATTACAGAGTAGAGGCGCCGAGCCTGTTCACCGCTGGGGGATCCTCTTGCAAGATAGAGTGTAGTAATTTTGACTACTTAACGAGCGAATGGAAAACGGCACTCCACTGATTCCTCTCAGCGCATGATTCTGAGCTTAGCTCATGCGTTTAACAATCTCAATTATTATGTGTTGACACTCGTTACTTCATATTGAGCGTTCGGAGCACGCGTCGATCAATGACCCCCGGCCCCGGCACTCGTGTGGGGCACAAGAAGAGAACGGGCAATACGTGTCATCAACATACACAACATGTATTCGAGGACGGCTGAGGGGTCGCAAGTTTGACCGGGGCTATACTCTCCAGTCAATAACCGGTTCGCAAACGGATCTCACGTCACAGCATATTGATTGCACCCTTACCATCATCGTCCTGTTGTGAACTGAGAACACAGTAGGGGATATTTGAAGTGTCGCATATATCCCTCAAAAATCGTATATCAGTTTAGTTTAGCTAGCAAACGCTATAGAGATATATTAGCTCCTTCGACCTAGATGATTCTCTCAAAAAGAAAGTACGCTGTTGAAGGGGATAACAATGATCCCAGAAAGGAAAACGGTAATTCGCAATCTGTCAAACGCTAAGCGCCGTAGTGGACTGGCTTTACGCTACCGCTCTTCACCTTCGCAATCGCTGAACTCGCCTTCCGGCTAATCGAGCTTCGTCTAAGATATTGCGATTTATTTTACCTGACTTTATCTCTTTTTTTTTTTCGTTTGGAAGGACGAGTAGGCGACCATAATCCAAAGCGCCGAGGTGAGTGGGCGAGCGCTATATTGCGTTTTCATAATTAGAGGCTGGATGTGATGGAAACTATTATTATAGCATGAACTATAATGAGGCTAGATAGGATTCGCCCAACAATGAGAGGCACTCACAGAACCTTCGGTTCTATTATTACTCTGCAATCAGCTTCGTCGACAGGCACAAGTAGAAAGCTATAAAACAAAAGAAATAAAGCCAGTAAAACATGGAGCAAACCTCTCTAGTTTAGCATTTTAATGAGTTGCCGACTTAAAGCTCTCTTCGCTTGTGAACGATTCGTGCTCGAGATTCTTACAATATTCCTAATCACATCGGATTGAGACTCAAACTGAATGCATACAACCCCACGAATCTAGCACTGAAACCTGTGTGATGAAATCGTCAAACAGGTCATTTTAGTAGGTTATAAATGTAAAGTATACCCACAAAACCATGTTCAGTGAAAGCGGCCCTACAAGAGCCGTCACAACGAGGCCATCTCCAGTATTTGCCTCCCGTGATCATTTATCCGTGTCCGTAAGGTCTCGCAAAATACTACAGTCGTGGTTTTATCATCCTCCAGCTCAAGCGATACGTTCGGACATGCCATCACCAAAACCCTGTTGAAGTTCCAGTTCAATCTGATTCACCCGGTGTAAACAAACGCTCACCTTGCAAGTACCTCTATTTCCGACCGAGCAACTCTATTCGCCCAGCGATAGTTGACAACCAGGGTTAAATA
>WSTJ01000212.1:0-33879 GCA_019623705.1 Ceratobasidium sp. 428
GATACGACATATTTATACCAGAGCCGTGCCGTTTATACTTGGAGCCGTGTCGAAAAGAACTTTGACGCCATTCGCTTTGGTCTCTTATCTCGTGTCTCAAGCAACGACCTACGCGAACACGTCGGTCCATCTGCCGAACGTAATCTGGATTGACGACACGCGACTGTCTGTTGAGGGCAAGATGATGGATTACAAGGCGTTCCGGGGGTACCTGTCCGACAGCTTTATCAGTTTGGAAACACTCGTGAACGACGACCTGCTGTTAGGCGTCAAACCGGAAGATTGCGGGTTCGACTTCGATGCGCGCAGCGAGATTTACGACGAGCTTGGCCAGACCAAGTTCGGCTATTCGATGTTTTCGGACACGAAAAACAAGTTCCGCGACATTGTGGACAGCCTGCCTATGCGATTTTTCGAGAACACCAAGAACCCGCTAATTGACTTCAACAAAAGCGTTCGGCCCAGCAAAATAGTGTACAAGCGCGAGCCACTGCGCAGGTATATCGAAACGTACAACAAGGCCGTCGGACGACTCGCGTTCCTCTTGCACACCATTGGCGGACAGCCCGGGCGAGGCACAGAGTTCATTCAAATATTCTTCTCGAACATGAAGAACCGGGTCCGAAATATCTATATGCTCGCCCCCGGACAGCTAATATACGTCCTGTTCTACAACAAAACCACGAGCCAGACTGGGTACGATCGGGTCGTCGCCCACGCGATTCCATGGCGCCTCGCTCGACTTCTCTTGATTGTCCGCGCACTCGTTACTCCGTTCATTGTCCAGATATATACCAGCGAAATCGACAACGATGCTCGCGCCATGCAGCTCCACGCCGTATTCGCTCAAGATGGAGTACAAATGACCTCGGATCAGCTATCTCGAATTCTTGATGACTGGTTCGCCGAGAACATGCATGTCAACATTGGTTTGCGGCTTTATCGGCAATTCGTTATTGCGGTTCAACGCAGGCTCATGGCGGCCGCGTTCGAGGTGATCAAGCAAATCCTGGCCGCTATAGATTCTCAGGGCGGCCACAGCACGGAGACGGCAGAGGCTAACTACGCGATTCTACCCGAAGAAGCACATATGCTCAACAACGACACGATTCGGAAGTACGTCGCAGTGTCAAGATGGTGGTGGCGCATTCTGTTTGCGGACGTACCGGACCTGTTAACTCCGGTGGAACGGGGACAAGGCGAAGACGCGCCGGCCGAGTTCGTAGATCCGGCACATCAAGCGTTGATAACTGCGCAGGCGGAAGCGATTCGTACCGCCATGGGAGAAGCTCTACAGAAAGGGGCGCTCGGCCAGCAAGTGGCGACCTTTTTGATGGAAAAGTTCCAGGGCCTCGAGATTTTTAGCCAGCAGCGAGCTACCCCAGCCATGCAACTTGATCCAGTGTACGGGCCAGGCCCACATCGTCCGTACGTTACTGCTCCTGCTGAGCGTCTCTTTTTGGCCCCGAAACACTTGCGACTACTCCGGCTCTACTGCAAAAACCAGTCGGCTTCCTGGACGACGGAAGAGCAGGCCCAGGCCCTCGGTCATATCATGGGACGTCAATCATCGATGCTTGTCGTGCTTCCTACAGGGGCGGGAAAATCCTTTTTATATGCCGGGATGCAGTATCATGAGGACGCAATTACCGTCGTGGTCTTTCCTCTTAAGGCCTTGCTTCTGGACCAGATCGACACCGCGAACCGAAGGAACAAGAACCATCCGTGGGTCTTGTGGCGACACGACTTAGAGGTGACGTCAGGAATCGTTGTAACAAGCATTGAATCGTTGGACAAAGACACGTTCCGTCACTGGTGTGCTGCTGCATTCAAGAATCATCGTCTTGCTCGAATCGTCATCGACGAATGCCACTTGATTCCATCCTCCGTCGATTGTCGGAAGGTCATGAATAACTTGAAGCCATTGGTAGAGGCTCGAGTACCACTGGTGTGTCTTACAGCAACTATGCCACCCTCGTTGGAGCCTCACTTGAACTACTGCATCGGACATCCGACCTGGAAGATTGTACGAGCGGGCACGCAACAGCCGAATCTTCATCTTCGAACGTATAGATACGCATCGCAGCGCGACGCTATGACAGTTCTCGAGCTCATCTTGGCACGCTACATGCGGACACTAGGCGACGACCAGAGCATACTTATCATTGTCCGAACACATGCGGAAGCGGAGGAACTTGCGGCGCTTCTCGGTTGTCCAGCATATCACAAGGGCATGAGCGATGAACAGAGGGCCGCGGTGGCGCGAGCTTGGCTATCCGGCAAAGAAAAGCTGATCGTCGGGACTAGTGCTTTGGGAACCGGGGTACACCACCCCGGTTGTGTGGTTGTTATTCACTGGAACGTACCGTATGGGCTGCTGGCTTACGCTCAAGAGACTGGTAGAGCCGGACGCAACGGCCAACCTGCGATATGCATCATGCTGTTCTGGTTGCCTTACCCGGAAGTCAGAGGGCTCGACCTCAAAGGATACGCCGAGCTTCGAGACATGCTGGACGACGATGGAAGATGTATTCGGCAATTTATGTCTGAATATCTCGACACTGCTGCGTTGGCTATCAACTGCTTTAGCGGAGTCCGTATGGAACTGTGCGGCCGATGCAACATCGACATGATTAAAGAATATCTACCATCACGTCCAGTGATCCCGGGTCTGGTCCGACCGCGCAAAAAGCCACTCTGCCAGCCAGCAAATCGCCTGCCGACGGATCTCATAGCTGTAGGCGACAAAGAGCTTCAGGGACTACTCTCCGAAGATATGAACATGGACATCGACGCACCAGGCGGTCCTCTGTTGGAGGTCGACACGAACGACGCAGCTTCAAACCCTGAAACAGACAACAATGAGCTGCAAAACGATTGGAGAGACGGAGAAGAGGCAGCAGACCCGGACGATGGGGACGAACTACCGGCCGCCCCCACGACATCTTCAAAGGGGAAGGGACGCGCCACGACGCCTGATCTCGAAACCCAGGAGTTCGACCCGCTTGAAGACGCGTCAGGGGTAGATTTTGCGACCCAACTAGCCCACATTCGGGAACTGGAAAGGGAAGACAAAAGATTGGCGCAGCAGGCGGGACAATCCAGTCACCTGAAGGTAAGCACCCCGATCTGCTCCGGCGTCGCAAATCAATGTCTGATGTTCTCAACTTAGACAATCGACCAGCAGCGCGTACCATTTACCGGACCACTTGGCGTAAGAGGCTAACTTTTTACAAGTAGACGTGCTAACAATGGGCTACAGAGAGCTGGGCCATCTCTCGCTTCGACAAGCAGAATCACAACCGCGAACACGGTAAGCGCGGCGATTGTTTAAAGTTTCACGAATGATGCACTGATGTAAGACACCTTTTAGACTGTAGGACAGCTCAATAAGGCGACTCGACAGATGAGTATTACGGAAGACGGAGTGAGTACTGAGGCACCAATGCACCGGATGGTCGAAAACTGACAACGAAATGACCGCTACAGCAGAGAGATCCGAGGGGAAGTAGCGGACGTGATGTAAGTTGATATAGTAGCCTGAACGTGTGCGTCGATGCTGAGAAACATAACTTTTGATTCAGCCGTCCGGGAGAAATGTTTCTTCGTCGAAACCTGCCCGGTCCCGGCAATCATTCAGCCAGGCGCTGGCTCTGACTCCCGCGGGGCCTGCAGCCGTGGGTGTACCTGCGGGGGTTGCACTCGTGTCTCAAGGAGTTGGAACGTCACCCGAAGCACCTCCGTTTCCAAGGCCACGAGAAACGACACCAAAGTCACCTGTGCTTAGACGCAAGTTGCCTCCTGCACCAGCGCCACCTGTATCTCCTACTAGGCTCGTCCACCGACGAAACATATCGATGCCAAATCAGGCTCGAACATCAACCAAACCGCCGCGTGTACAGCAGCCGGCGGGCTCAGCACCCAGGGCTTCCGCATTGACACGACAATCACACCAACCAGTCATGGTGGGACCCGGTCCAGCTGCCCAACAACTGAGCCAGGCGACTCGTGAACTACGTCCCCTGGAGCCAATTGGTCCGGCGGTTCTGAGAGATGCACAGGAATCGGTCGACCGACGCGGCGCGGGCAACGATCCATGCGAGGCGATCGAAGAGCAGGCTGGTATCTTCAATTTCCCTACCGTGCTCGCGTTCAAGAAGTCCGTCAAGAATTGGTTCATACTGGGTAATTTCTCTGATCAGATCAGAACCGTCGCTATAGCTCCCCAGATACTACATCCCAGAGGTTGGGAACACCACCACTAGGCTTCTATGCATCTCTTCCCCCTGCCTTCCATGTTTCAGAAGATTCTGAGATGGTCACTATTGACCCCTGCAGCGACAAAAATACCTGAAAATCAATTATTTTCAAGCACAGCGTCCAGCTAGACACATCTCAATTGCATTGTTGGTCAACCTTGCTGTATGGTCCTACTCTGTTCCTCAAGCTCATCTCCATGGTACTAGTCCCAATGTCATACTATTTGTTTGAGTGGAGATATCAACTCCTCCATGTGGCCACTGTCAAGGGCATATACAACCATCCCAGACATACATGTGTCTGAAGTTGATGCATCTTCACTTACATGGCTGTGTTCTATGGATCTCAGTCAGTACTTAGATGCTAGCCTCATTGTCAGAGCCTGAGTGTAGAGGGAGATATGAGTGTAACAGTCTAGACACCGCGTCAGGGTCTGTCAGGGTCCAGCGGGGTCACCCCGCTCACCTACAGAACTCATATATGGCTGTGTCTGTTTACATAGGCTTGCTATGCATGTATTTACAACAACCTACATGCTAGTCTCACTGCTGATGCTGCACTACTGAGAGAGATATGGGTGCATCTGTGTGCTCACTGTCACCAGGGTCTTCAGGGTCCAGCGGGGTCACCCCGCTCACCTACAGAAGTCAGATATGGCTGTGTCTAATTACATAGGCTCACTCTGCATGTATCTACAACATCCCACATGCTAGTCTCAATGTTATTGATACAGCATTGAGTGAGATATGGACATATATGTGTGCTCACTGTCGCCAGGGTTTGTCAGGGTCCAGCGGGGTCACCCCGCTTGCCTATGGAAGTCAGATATGTGTATATCTGTTTATGTAGGCTCATTCTACATGTGCTCCCAACAACCTACATGCTAGTCTCACTGTTTTCACTATCCTATGAAAGGAGATACAAGCATATCTGTGTGCTCACTGTCACCAGGGTCTTCAGGGTCCAGCGGGGTCATCCCGCTCACCTACAGAACTCAGATATGGCTGTGTCTGTTTACATAGGCTTGCTCTGCATGTGTTTGCAACAACCTACATGCTAGTCTCACCACCGTTGCTGCACTACTGAGAGAGATATGGGTGCATCTGTGTGCTCACTGTCACCAGGGTCCTTCAGGGTCCAGCGGGGTCACCCGCTCACCTACTGAAGTCAGATATGCATGTGTCTGTTTACATGTGTACAATCTACCTGTCTCTACATCAACCTACATGTTAGTCTCAGTGTCCTTGCCACACTAGATGTAGAGATATAGACATATATGTGTGCTCACTGTCCCCAGGGTCAGCCAGGGTCTAGCAGGACCAACCCACTCACCTACAGAAGTCAGCTATGCAGGTCTGTGTTTACATGGGCACACACTCCCTGTCTTGGCCAGATCTTACATGCTGGTCTCACTGTTGCTGTAGCAATACTCAAAGAGATATGGACACATATGTGTGTACCTGTGACTTAGGTGTCCTCTATAAGCCTCCTTATCACCAGGATGCTACTTTGTACTTCTTGTTTGTTTGCTCTCTGGTTGTGCACTATGCCTGGATTTGGCCACCGGGTCTATTTGGTTGCGTCTATGTACAAAATCTTTATGGTTACACTAGATATTTCAAGTAGGGTATATATATATACATCACAAGTGCTAAGGACACATGTGTATGCTGTTCGTGGGGACAAAGCAGGGGCGTACGCCATCTCCATACAACCAGTCGGAAAAAATTTAAAAATACAGATATACAAATCAAGGTGTGTATGCTGTTCGTGGGGACGAAGCAGTGGCGTACGCCTCTTCATACAACCAGTAGGAACAAAAAGAAAGATACAAATATCCAAATCAAGGTGTGTATGCTGTTCGTGGGGACGAAGCAGTGGCGTACGCCTCTTCATACAACCTGAGTAGAGAAAAAAAAAAGGGCCAAAAAGGGCTCACCAATGCATGTGTGCTGTTCCTGGGGAGGAAGCAGAGGAGTACTCCTTCTCCACACAGCAGGTTAGAAGCAAAAAAAAAAATGGAAAAAGCGCCAACCAATGTTGTGTGCTGTTCGTGGGGACAAAGCAGTGGAGTACTCCTCTTCACACAACAGTGGTTGGCTAGGTCAGCAGGCAAAAACACATGACAGAAAGTTCAAAAAAAGTAGAGAAAAAATTTGGAAAAAAGTCGAAAAAAAATCGAAAAAAAGTCGAAAAAAGTTGAGAAAAAAAGTCGAATTACTCACTTATTGCCATGCAGGCAAGCCCTCTGCATGTATTCTGACCTATGGATAGGCCTCAGATTTGGAAGCTCTGCTAAGTTTGCTAGGCTATTTGATTTGAAATTAGGTAGGTAGGGTCTTTAGGTCTCATAGGCTAGGTATTCACAAAAATCAGGGTCCAAATCGCTCTAGGCGCTGAGAATAACACAAACAAACAATGTAACTTAGGAGGCAGGAGTAGGCAAGCACCATTGGTCCCATATCCACAGATTCTGGACAACATTCAGTACTCATTAGGTCACTCACTTGATGCAATCACCACATCTCACTGACACCTGAACACTCATAGGTGCCTTCAGGTCTGCATATATAGGCTTGCAAGATAGGCTGTGTGTTTTGTGGGCACATTACATTAGGTAAGTCTTTGGTATTTGCCTGTGAATAGGCTCGGATAGGTGGTCGGACACTATTGTAATTTTTTTAGGATTTTAGCCATTTTATTTTGCTCACTATCAGCTGTTCCGTTGTCCTGCTGGACAGAAACAGCCCAGTGGCTGTGTGTTGGACCCCCTCAGATCCTTGGGGGTCTGGGCGCTTAGCTGGTTTGTAAGCGCCGAGACCCTCCATGGATCCGAGGGGGTCAGTTCAGCCACTCCTACCTGAGCTTGTGAAAACAATTTATCATGATATACAAATAGTGCGAATAGGCTAAGGACTGTGTTGTGAGCTCCTTGTATTTCTTTTATAGTTTCTAGCATTTTATTTTCACTGGAAAGCTCGAATATTGATGTATATGAGCTTCAACTGGCTCCCTGATGGATCGGTAAAAGAAGCGATAGAGTTATACAGGCCCTCAAAGTGCATCGTAATTTTTCCACGATTTTAGCACTTTTATTTCCCTGACATCTGGAGGTGTGTGGACCCCCATGGATCCATAGGGGTCTTGGCGCTTGGACCCCCTCCAAGCCCGAAACCTCGGCGTTAAGGGTGGAGGGGCATGGATCCATGGGGGTCCCGGCGCTTAGACCCCAGAGGATCCGAGGGGGTCTGAAGCTGAGAGACCCGGGTGTGGTGGAACTAATTAGATTTGTCTGGTAACATATCCCTACAAGCTCCAAATGTCCACCTGGGCTTGGTGGGCCTGCAAATGCCATATATGACAGCGAAAATTTGTGATTTATAGATAAAAACATCGACATGATGTCGAAATAAAATACTGAAATCACTGAAAAAATTACCGTTAGATTCGCATGACGTTGTTTGACTGGTTCGCATCGCTTTCTTACATTACATCATAGGCTCTGACCCCTGTGTTTGTCTCCGCTCAAGCCAGACCCCCACGGATCCATGGGGGTCTTGGCCTGAGACCCTCTCTAAGCCCGAAGTGTCGGCGTTAAGGGTGGAGGAGCATGGATCCTTGGGGGTCCCGGTGCTTAGACCCCCATGGATCCATGCCCCTCGGGGGCCTAAGCGCCAAGACCCCCAAGGATCCGAGGGGGTCTGGCTCGAGGAAACACTAGCACAAGAGTCAGAGCCGGCAATGAAGCGTATAAGACATAGCGAACCAGTCAAGAATCATGCTGCGAATCTGACGGTGATTTTTTCGACAATTTTAGCATTTTATTTCGACATGAGATTGACCTTTTTCTCTCTGAATTACATCTTTGGTTGTACATACATGGCATGGCAGGCTTCCCAAGCCCAGGTGAACATACAAGGCTCATTGGTACATTCTCTGATATGAGTCAAGTCAGTTCTCTCCTGCCCAGGTCTCTCAACCTCAGACCCCCTCGGATCCTTGGGGGTCTTGGCGCTTAGGCCCCCGAGGGGCATGGATCCATGGGGGTCTAAGCGCCGGGACCCCCAAGGATCCATGGGGGTCCGGCCTGAGTGGACGGGTGTGTATGGCTCACCACCGTGGTATAGAAGCCTCTACCGATGCGAATAGGTAATAAATGCCGTCAAAAGCCCCTGGTGATTTTCTCAAGATTTAAAAACTTTTATTTCAGTACTAACTTTGTGTTCTCAGCATTTTTGTTCTCCTACATCAAAGATCCATGTTCTCCATAATGTAACACTGTTCCGAGAGGCTCATCGCGCTCATATATCTTTTACCAATTTTGTACACGCTCCTTTCCCTCTACAACGCAACAGCCAAGCCGCAGACCCCCTCGGATCCTTGGGGGTCTGGGCGCTTAGACCCCGAGGGCCATGGATCCATGGGGGTCTAAGCGCCGAGACCCCCATGGATCCGAGGGAGTCCCACTGTGTGGCTGCACAGGAGCAGCCAGGATCCTATGCGCACGATTATGCCAGATACACTACCCACCCGATAACCCTCCTCGCCACCCCTCACTCGATCACCTATGCCATTCTAGACGACGGATGTGCTGCGCTGTAATCCTAGCCGCGCAGTTTTTGACTCGAACACTCGTCGGAAAGCTCTGGCTGGGGCCGTTGCCCCACATTCAGCCGACGTCCCGAGAAACTACGCTCGGGATCCATACAATCAGTGAGTATTCGACCTAGCCCAATAGACTTCGCTAATTAAAGACGCAGGTGGCTCGTTAAACCGGCGTTGCATGCCCAAACCCAGCCGAAAATCCTCGCGGTGCCAGGACCGCTCGAGGTATCATTAGGATCAGCACTCTCAGCATCTCCTTCCCCCTGTCCTTCTCCCCCGCTCCAGGTCCTAGCGCTCGGTGTGACCGCGAGAGCCGGCGTTTTCTATACAAATCATGGCGTGGAGGCTCCACCAGCCGTCAACCGACTCACGACCGTGCGATCGGCTGGGTACAAGACTGAATAAGACACCAACCGTCCGCGATGCCCCGCGCGACATACTCACTCGAGCAAAAAACCCTCGCGGTGCCGCACCGCTGGAGGTATCGTCACGTTCTGGTCTCTCTGCACCACTTTTCCCCTGCTCCTCCTCTCGTCGTGTCGTAACGCTCGCCGCGGTCGGAACACCTGTGGCAAAATCAACCTACTCGGGTTAAAAACGGTGAGCGCAGTTCTCGAAAAGTCGATCATATGCTAGTTTAGGATACCAGATTGTCCTCTTACGTCTCGTGCTTTTGTAGCTCGAGGCAACAGGAGTATGCGCACCTAGTGCGTGCAATATCCTACTCTAGTTCACGCCTGTTTCGAGCAAACCCGCCACAACCGACCGCACACCGTGCGACGCAGTCCACGCGCCTTGTGGCCCTATTCATCACACCCAAGATCCATTTATTGTGTACGATCGCCCGGCAAAACCATCGATTCACCCCGCGACTTCCAGTTTGTTGCATTCGGACACGGCTTTTGGACTCCCCGCACCCGCCCGCTCCCAATCCACACGGATCCGCTTGACCCTACGAATGCTGGACGCCCAGCCCGCTAGAAAGTCTCGGTTCTTTCCGGTCAAGGCGAATCGTTCGTATCCGATGTTCGGATGAATCGGTACGCCCGCGCCTGCACTCATTTCTTGTTTTTCGACGTCCGACCTCCTGTTCCGCGAGTGGATTCCGTGCGTGTCAATTGTTCAACAAGTATTTGACAGTTTTTTCGGTCTTCCCCTTACTTGCTCTGTTTCTCGACTCGATACGATACGGCCGTGATCCGACACGCCTCATGTCTGCCATCTTTACTCGGCGCGCATCGTTTGTGTTTGACCATTCGGGCTTTTTTCATCGTCAGTGAATGTTTTTGTTGTCTATTCGAGCAAATACTAATTTTTTTCTTTTGTACAGCCCACAATCCTTTCGCCTCGAACAAAAATCCTCGCGGTTCTGAGCCGCTCGAGGTATTGCACTCACCGCCACTGCGACAACTCCCCCTCTCCCCTTCATAGTCCGGACTCGCAACCGCCGCCCCAATCTCGATTGAAGGACGGAGCGAACCGCTTCTTCATCCGGTGAACCGGACGATCTTCCGATTATCCAGTCTGGGGCGTGCTTTCTAGGACCTCACGCGCAAGATTGTGCGCGTTCGCGGCCCAGTTTTTTAGGAGCGTGGGCAAATTGCAAACGCGGCACACGCGCTACTACTTTGTGTCACCTCGCCTCGCCTCCCTGTTTCACTTACGCAAATCGACCTCGAGCGTCAATCCGACGCAAAAGTGATTCTAACACGTGGCGCGTGGGTGGCCTCAAACCCGCTCGGGGCAGCAAATAATAATACCTTGCCTTTTAAACCCGGCCTGCTGAGGATCAAAATGGTGAGTGTAACTATTGCCCAGTCGATTATAAGCTAAGCACAGGGACACAAACGTGTCCCATTATGCCTCGAGCGTTTTTGGCTCGAGGTATGGAATTACTTGCACGCGCTGCTGTCATCAAGCGTCCGATCTCACGTCTGTTCGACGGGATTCGCACCGTTTATGTCCGACCTTTCGGACAGTTATCATGTCCGTCAGTACCTTTCCTTTTTTGTTCAAACGACTGCTGTTTAACTCTTTGTACAGCCTAGAATTTTCTCACAAACGAAAATCCTCGCGGTGCTAGGCTGCTCGAGGTATTATTCCCATCGCCACCCTTGCCGCACCCGTTCGCCGCCAACTCCTCTTACAACGCTCGGTGTGATCAAATTTCTCGCGCTTGGGCACTGCTTAACGTATCCCCCGCCGGTTCACGCGACTTGCGGGCAACTACGTCACGCGCTCTCGCTTCCTCTTCCCCTCAACACACGTTACTAGTCATCTGCGCGGGTTACCTCTTGTGCGTCAACACGAAAGCAACCTTCCCTCGCTCACTGGTTCCCTCGACGGACCTGAATCATTCCAGCACCCCACCCCGACTAAACAGCTGCGCAAATCGAGTCTCTCCTCCGAATTACCAGGCATTTTTTTTGATAATGTCACTCGTGCGCAATTTACATTAATCAACGCGCGGAATCCACGCGAACGAGATCCGGTTTTCGTAGTGAAAAAAACGGATGGCGACAGCACATACTTGCACCCCTTCATCCACCTCGCTATACGTGCCGTGCTGTCTCGTCACGCCCCGGACCGCGCCCAGGCGCTATTTCTCGTTTTTGTTCACAACATACGCGCCTTCTCCGTTGATCGTATTTAGCGCGACAACTTCTTTGATGGACAAGACCCGCGGCAAAACCCCACCCGTAGAGGGTTTCTACCATTCAGGCGCACAATTCTTCGAGTTCACGCCCACTTTTTTGCAGGATCACGACCAGAGGGGAAACGCGGGACGCGTGGCGACTGTTCATCCCCCCGCTACTCAACCCCACACTTCCCGTAGAGAAATCGACGCTGCGCGTCAATTCGGCGCGAGGTTGACCCAGCTTACGGTGCGTCCTCGAATCCGCTCGGAACAATACTGATTCGATGACCTGAACGTGCGCGTCCCTACCTAACCTCTCCCACCCTCCCCCGTTCGCCTCGCCTCGCCCTCCCGGCTCGTATGTCTGCCCGAGGCTGGGACCACGCGCGGGAACGTGAATCGCCGCGTTTGCTAGCCTCGTCAATCAGAATACGACTGCTCAATCCGCCGAGAACGCGGCCAGACAAGACTCGGCACGGCTGCGATCCTTCGCGCCCTGTGTCTTGGTTACTTTCCGTGGCTCACCCCATGGGTTTATGTACATGAATTGAGTGTAAAATGTATACAACTCGTATCATATAAATTTGAGCAAAACTACCCATATGCACAGCCTCGGGCGACTGCTTTTTGCTCGCCCGATGCTGTGCTCTCGGCGCCTACCAATGAGATGAGCCCGCAAATCAAACCCGATCACCTTTAAAATCAACCACAACCGAACTCACGCGAGAGCAAATTTGCAATTTCAAAACCATCATGCCTATTGATCTTGAGTCTGTACCCGGGTTTCCTTCTGTTGTATCTGATAGGGGTTTGTCTGAATTATCATTTGGGCTTATCCCATATGATGATACACATATTATATGCTGTATTGCTTGCCCTCTCCATGAGGACAAGTATCCCCACCTTCTTACATACAATAAAGCTCCTCAACATTATATTCAAAAACACATGAAGGGGAAACATCGCACACATACAAAGGCACAAATCACAGAAATACTGGATGAATATTCCATTCACACTGGGCAGGTAAGTGAACAAAACCACAGCAAGGAGTGTGTTAGTACTGAATTATTGGATAGTTCAATCAACTCAAAACCCCAGAACACCCAACCCCGCCACTTGACTATCTGCCCACCCATGACGCACTTTTATGCCAAGTTTGTGACGCCAAGGGCGAAACATTCATTTGGAGGACAGAAGCTCGGCGGTGGAATCACTTCAACAAAGCTCACCCAGACCATGGAGGTTGGACAACGGAGGACGAACTGCATATTGAAGTCCAAACTTTTTCTCCAGACGATAATACTCGCAAAGATTTCCGGGTCACACCATCGCTCGCCACACCTTCTCAACAGCCCCAGAGGCCTATCGCTGGGGTTAATCCCCTGGATGTGAGCAGAGCTTTTGCTCGGAACTGGTCCAAGAGCGCACCAAAGGCAGCCGGCGAGCATGCGACCCTGAAGGAAGCTGAGCCATTTGTAGTGGTCAGTGGCTGGGGGGATGTTGCGGCCAAATATGATATTCCCATAGAGCTGAGTCTGACTGAAAAACCAGAGTCTGGTCCTATGCTCCGGGTATATGATACAGCGCACCGCATGTTCATTGGCTTCATGGATGGGGTAAACGGATTTCATTCAGCGCTTCGTAGGCATGTGACAGATGAAACGGGCAGGTAAGTACCATACATATTGGATATCATGCATGCTTAAGCTAGAAACACAGTGGTGGGACCAACGCACTAATCCGACTGCAAAGCCAGGAACAACGGGACCGGCATGCATCAACCTGGGCAATGCTTCTCATCTATACACTCCGTGTTTACCAGAGGCAAAAACATTCTGCACAGCCCAACCCAGTTACCTTCACAGCTGTCCAAAAAGAGTGGCTTGACGCAACACTGGGCTACGCTGAGAAGCGTCCTGGTCATGCGGCTGCACGAGAGGTGTTGCTGGGGTTGTCCTCTGCCCTCTGGGCCCCAGAAGACGTCGACCATCTCTTGCTCAATGCGAATGATGATCCAGTTGTCCTCTTTGCCATCTTCAACAATCTCAACTCCCAAGGAAAGTTCTTCCGGCCTGGTGTGATCTCTTCTTTTTTAGCATGCCTCAAATATATTATGCGCCTTACAACACTGATGTGGGTTCGGGATGTCAATAAAAAGAAACAGTTTGGCACCAAATGGTAAGTGCCTATGTCTCAGGTATGGGATCTCAATACTAAAAACTCTGCAGGATGTTTCAGCATGTTACAAAGACACTCCGCTCCAATGATGTTTCCCCATATAGCTCTGTTTTTGAATACATGGGGCTCGCGACCATATATGATCGCAGTGGGTCTGGGCTAGGGCGTGTGCACTGGGTTGATGATCAGCGGACTGCGCTCATTGTGGATGGCAAAAAATGGCACTTGCCTTCGCTGCGGCGCGCATCTGGGGAGCTCATTGAAGAGATCGACAAGGGAATAGAGGAACTCTTGTTTGGACTTTCACCTGAGGCATTGGGACTGGAACTGAGCCAAGACATGGAGATTCAAGATCGACATGCTGAGCGCACACCTGGATACTCTTTCCTTACAGATCCTAAAAACCCCTTCCTCAAGGTTGAACAAAATCTTGGCACCTATGTCCTTGGGCGTGAAAATGGTCGTTACCTGCACCGAGGAGTTTCTGATGGGAAGGTTGTCTGGAATCCTGATGCAGTTCGGACGTACTTGGCCTTGCACGAAAAAATCACCAACAAAATGGCTCTTTCTTGGCATCTCTCAGGAGGTCAGCCAGCGCGGGCAGCAGAGTTTGCAACTATGTCCCTGACGGAAGATATCCATCGTGGCCGTGCGGCTATCATGATAAATGGTCGCCTGGCCTATCTCATTCAGTACAGCAAACAAGGCTCAATCACTCGGTCTGATAAAGCAGTTGCCCACTGTATCCCATGGGTCCTTACTCGCCAGTTCCTCATCATGAACGCCTTGATTCGTCCTTTTGTTGGACAGTTGGTGCGAGACATGTTTGGTGAAGAGCGCCAACTTGTCCAGGAGCATGCGCTATTTGCAACTTGGGGCAAGCGGATGAAGGCAGAGATGATCTCAGATCAGCTCAAATGGTTCTTTGCAACCAAGCTGGGCATTGAAGGTGTTGGAACTAATACCCATCGCCATGCTACTATTGAGATCCAGAGAAAACTCATGCCTGAAGCAGCAGACACTCTTGCCCGCTCCATAGCAGTGGTAGACGCTCAAGCAGGTCATACATCTGACACTGCTGCATTGCTCTATGGCCTGGACTCAGCAGAGCGGCGAACGTTTTTGTCCACCACCATCAACAAGTTCATGCTTGTCAGCATCTTGTGGTGGCCCCATATTATACCATCCCAATATTTAACACCCGGCGAGATCCATGGTTCACACTCCGCACCTGAGCAACTTGCTGCAGATGCGCCACAAATTGATACAGTTGCCCTGGCTGACCGGATTGAAGAACGCCTAACTATGAAGCTACTCCCAAGGATCCAGGATCAGATATTACAATCCCAAGTCTCACTCACAGCAGAACTACAAGAGGCCTTGAACCGTGCATTCTTTGGAGCTTCATCTGGTGCAGTTTCACTACCTGAGCCAACACCACCCAAAGCACTGGAGCTTTTGCGTCGATTCACAAAGAAGCCTATGCCCAAATGGACTTCCACTGGCCAGGCTAAAGCAATGTCTGTGATCTTAGGCGGCCAAAACTCTTTGCTTGCCATTCTTCCCACTGGTGGTGGGAAATCCCTACTCTTTCAATCCCTCCCTTCAGCTGAGCTTGGTATCACTCTGGTTGTCATTCCGTTTATTGCTCTGATGCATGTAAGTTTGTCTTTCCACCAGTAATGTCCCTGTCCTATCTGATTATGTTTTCACTAGACTCTAACCAAGGACCTCACTGCTCTTGATATTAAATGGACTAAGTACCAGGCATCACAAACACCCTCTCATGGATTAGTTGTTGCCAGTGTTGAGGAACTGAACCAAGAAGATTCGCTCCTCCAGTGGTGCCTTGCTGCCAAGTCTGACCACCTTCTGAACAGAATCGTTGTCGATGAAGCCCACTTGGCGGTGACTGCAGAGTACCGAGATGTAATGTTAAAGATGCACCGGTTTGTTGAGGTTGGTGTCCAGATTATTGGATTATCAGCCACCGTACCACCACTACATGAACCCCGTCTACGTGCGGCCTTTGGCAGTCCTACTTGGACTGTGGTCAGGGAGCCTACCCAACGTCCTAATATAACCCTGCATGCACCTCGCTATTGCTCTGCCAAGCATGCACTTGAAGCGTTGCGTCTTCACATCAAACACTTCACGCCAATTCTTGAGCGACAAGGCGATGTCATTGTCATCTACTGTCATACTGTGAAACACTTGGAGATGCTGGAGAAGGAGCTAGGGATCCCAATCTATCACAGAGATCTTGATGACAAACTCAAGAAAGAGCGCTTGGACGCTTGGATGTTGGGTGCAATCCTATTCATAGCGGGCACTACAGCGCTAGGAGCTGGGATTCATAACCTTAGATGTGTGGGGACGTTTCACTTTGGAGCTCCTTGGGGTAGTGTTGAGCTTGCCCAAGAGTGGGGTCGTCCTGGCAGAGATGGTCGTCCAGCATTGTGCATCATGTTCCACTGGGGTGTAGACTTTGTGAAGAATGACCTGGTGGACGCTAGCGGGTTAGAACCTCTTAGGCAACTTTTGGATAGCACATCCTGTCTGCGTGAGCTATCCAGGTTCATAGATGGCGAGGCTCTGCAGGTCACATGCTCTGATGGGTACAATCCATGTGGCCGCTGCCAAAAAGCTCTTCAGCATGCTGCTAAGCGTCAAGGGACTGACTTGGCAGGGCCAGATCTCTGGGAGGCCCGGGTTGAGTTTGTCCCACCAACGATGCTCGTAGCTGTGAACTTTGAGCCAGTGATTGCAGTCCTTGGAGAAGCAATGGAGATGGAGGCAGATAACCTACCCCCCTTGCCAGCTGCTAATATTCAAGTGCCACAGAACGTTACAACACCTCCAAGGGCCCGTTTCAGGTCTCCACCCCCTTCAAATGATAATGCAATGTCTATATCTCCCCCACAAGGCCCCACAGGGCAGGGTGGTCGAACATGGCAGCGTCGCCCAACTCTGGGTCAAGGGGATTCACCAACTGCGCAGCGAAGTCATAACTGGAGAGAGCGGCCTGCTGAGCCTGCACCTATTGCTGGCCCATCAACTGTGACTGTTGACGCACAGCGTGCTCAAGCCAGGGCAATGCACTCAATTCAAGCAGTACAACAGCAAGGCCAAACCCGCATGACCTTTACGCTTCCTCGAGTCAAGACTGCCATGGCATACATGAAGAATACATGTGTCTACTGCCTTGTAGTTGACAAGAAGTTATCAACCCACCCACTCCTGACATGCCCTAATAGGGACATGATCCCAGATCCTACCAGTAGGACTGTTGGCTATGACCTGTCTGAGGTTACCTATGAGGGGAAGCAGTACCGGACCATTCAACGCCAGCATGTGTTTAATACAATGGACCGGAACTACAAAGTCTGCTACCGGTGTTGGTGGCCATACCATGACAATAGTGAATGCCCTTTGGAGCATAAGGACCAGGTTCCCCAGTTCTGTTGGCTGCTCTTGTGCTATGGTCACTCTACTGAGGCTGGTCAAAACTTGGGAGTTCCAGAGGAGACTTGTCGGGATGCTGGGAAGTGGATGTATTGGGCAAGCCGATTAGTTGATAGTAAAAGTGGGGTTTTGCAAGCCCAGCGGTTGATTTTGTGGTGGCTGGAAGTCAAGTTGAACTGTAGGTTTTGAGCTCATGTAATATAGATTAGAACTGGAAGCTTTTGGAATGTATCTCCTCTATGTTATTTGCTGACTACCTGTGAGACGTTCAAAAGATCCTACAATCACAACCGGAAGAGAAACAATGTCAAGTAGACTGGTCCCAGAAAAAGTTATTTCTACTAGCTAAGACTGACATGAAACAAGTTGGGTCCTGGTAAAATCTATCCGTCTAAATCTGACAAAATTATGTTTGAGAGCCAAACTAACTCAGTGTCTATCTACAAATGTACTAGACTCTGATGGCCCATGGCTCTCTCAGCCCCATGTACAGAATTAATAATGTGTACGGGTGGCTTCTTAGCAACTCAAGCTATTAAGCTTGTAAACAAGGTATCAACATCTCTTGGTGAGGCTCAATGACCCGTAGATTATGGGTTGTAAGGAGCCTGATTTATAGAAATGTACACATTTGAAACACGTCATGTACTACGTGTGTATGCATATAGTAGTATACATATAAGACAATACTCTCATATGAGGTGTGTGTATGTGTGCAAGTCATACAATGTAAGTCAGTCACATGCTGGCTAATCATACACTGTTACAAATATGCGTCTCTATGCAAAGGCAAAGGACACCTCTAGTGTAGCCGCCCGGCGCTTGTCATCTAGCTACAAGCTATCATATACAGTCTTGTGGCTCTTAAGAAGTATACCTGCATATACCCACGGTTTAGCATGTTTATGTGGCCGGATCACCCACTCTGTACCTACGCAGCTTTATGCAGCTTTCCACAGTCCACAGTCACTGTGTACAGCACAGCTACCAGCAGTACGCAGCGCACAGTCACCCGCAGCCTTGAACAGTACCCACAGCAGGAGTGCAAGGATTGGCTTGGTGGATGCAGAATGATTGGTCCCTAGTATAGCTATGTCTCACATGTATATCAAGAGGCCCTCTGAGGCCGTTGAATGCACCAATCTCTTTTACTCTCACTTGCCATTGCAACCAAGACTTGAGCTGTGCCTGTCTCTATATAGCGCTAAGTAGACTTACGCACATATATCCATAAGCAACCGTTGCTTTGCATCGCCCACCTACTAACCTCCACAGCGTCACTAAGTCCAGGTAAGCCCCAATGTATACCAGGTTGCCTCTGACAATAGCCCGCTCGGGTGAACACTGGCCAAACTAAGTTCACAGCGCTTCAATATATCGACATGATGTCCTTGGCATATACAGATGGCCAAGACCTACGTCTTATCCTTTGGTAGTGCAACCCCCATATATTCTCTTAATTACATAACTTCTGGTTCTCTCACGTACGAGCCAAGCATTGGATCCTAAGCCCTGCTATTTGTTGCTTTAAATTAGTTCACAATAGCTTCATCAAACCTCTGGTACCATTACTGTCTTGTTGCATCTAATATCTACTGTGTTCTACTAGTAGTTACCTTTATTCCCACTACACACTGGGCAGTAATCTGTAACATACACCTGAATGAGGACAAAATGTATGGCGGACTGAGTAGAATCTCATGTGAGTACTTATCCCTGAGACAATGCATTCACACTTGTTTGGTTTGGATTTCAGAAATACATTCAGTTACAATTCTTAGCTACAAGACAATAGTATCCAACACACTACTTGCGATCACGTTTACGCAACTGTTCCTTGGGTGAAGTCTCAGTAGCAGACCTCTTTCTTCCCAACATCACTGTGGGCTCAAGGCCAATCCCTTGGGAGCGCACAGCCGGGTGTTCAGTAAGGTTATCTGGGTCATCAGGGTCATGTTGACCACCTGGTGTAAGACTTTGCAGACCTTGCTGTGTGCTTGACTGCCAGGTAATATGGCTGACACTTGCTTGGGTTGAACCTAGAGCCGGCAAGTGCACTTCCAGTTGAGCATGCCTTGACTCCAGAGCAGGAGGTGCATTTTTGCTGCCCCCTCTCCCACCAAAGTTATCTGGATCATCTGGGTCGTTGGGATCAGCCACTGCAAGTGTCATCAATCCAGTTTGCAACTCAAACTCCTCATCTGACCCCTCCAGTTCGTTGTATATATATGCTGTGCCATGTAGCCGTGACTGGCTGGGCTGTAAAGGTGGAGTAGCCTCTACCCGTGATGGAAGCAGGGATAGTGTTGGAGATATGGGACGAGGCTGTGACAATGGTATATCATCATATATATCTCCTTCATCTGAGGGAGTGCCAGGAACAAACACAGCTACCGTCTGAGGGTTCTGCTCCACAGCAATATTTGGACTGGGAAGCATAACTTCATCTGGCTCTAGGTTCAAAGCTACGGGATCAGCCTTAAGTGGCACATTTGTTTGAGATGTTTTGAGACTGGACGGCCCCAAAATCTGCTTGACATCAGCGATTGCTACTTCAAGCTGCTTGTTCCAGAGCCCATCCATGAGTGTTTGGTAGCTATGTAGTCCTGCCTCGACATCTCCCCACTGAGTGAGCTGAGTGGAGGCTGCGTCCTCTAGGCAGTCCCAGTCAACAAAAACCCCAGTGGAGAATGGTGATCCTTTGTTCCAGCAAGTATAGCCAATCTCCTTGGAGTTCAGTTTTCGCCCAAATGTCTCAAGAAAATTGTCTGTGCTGTAGTATGACTTGTCTAAATGCAGTGGTCCCCAGTGTTCCATTAGACCTGACTCCCAATCCGCACTATCCTCCCAGGAAATATGTTGATCATACCTGCGCGATTTGTGGATGTCCTGAAGGACATGCGCCACTGAGCGACCATGCTGAATTGTCCCCTCGTGGATTCCAGAACCAGATCCATCTAGAAAGATTGATGTCAAGGCATGGTCCTCTACAACCATCATCAGTCTTTACTGTCCTGTTCACAGGCTAACACTTACCATGAGTGAGTGGTGAAATTTGTCCAATCTTGATCATTGTTGATGCTATAGGTGATATCAGTACCTCAACTCACCAGAAGCAAGCTGCACATACCGAGTTGCTGCCACGCTGCTTTTGGTAGTGTACAAGCATAGTCTATCCATACACCTCCATCTACATCAAGCTGTAAGATATCCCTCTCCCAGTGCTGATCTGTAAGTGCCAGGTAAAGCGCTTCTGTTTGCGCCTCATCTTGATTCAGACGATAAAACTGCATAAACGCCCGGGTAAGATGCACAAGGTAGTTTTGCTAGAACTGAACTATGAGCTATTTGATTGGATACACAGAGTGTCTACATACCTTCAAATGAATCAACATGGGTGCCAGTACATTCAAGATATAGTCCTTGCCGTTTGCCTGCTTGGTTGCAATATCAATCTGTGTTTGGATGTTTGTCCGCAAGATTTGCCTTGCTTCAAAGAGAGCGGGGAGAAGCACTGGCATTGCTGTCTTTGCAAAATCAAGACATTCTAAGCACCGTTGGTCATCATGCGTAACATTTTGAATGGCTAATGTGGTCCCCTGGATGTGATGTGGGAGAGTGGAAGCTGGTGTATTTGGGCAAGATATGTGATATGGTAAATTCTCCATAACCTTATCCCAACGCACAAAACGTCCGGCTGGAACATCCACGCTACTAGGACCGGGCTCAGGTATTGCCTCGCTTTGAGTAGGGAACTGGGGTGCTGCAGTTGTTGGGGCACGTGATTGTGGCTGAGAGTCTGGGAGAGGAGGAAATGTGCTGGAGAATCCATGTGGTAGACTCCCACCCTCTGGCCAATGGCTGGTCTCATATATGTCTGTTTCGTCAAAACCAAACGGATCCAAGTGGATGGCAGACATTGTGACATCAGCATCAGCTGCCTGGGGCAACGTCAGCGACACAGCGGCAGGAGTCTCAGCGTGTTGCATCTCATTGACCTCTGCAGGATGTAATGGTAGGTCTGCTGTGGGGATTTTCCAAGGCATGCAATATTGCCACCAGAGTGATTCTGACTCCCCATCAACTATACTAGGAGAGTAATCTTCTACCTCGGCTGTGGCCTGAAGTATGTATCGGGCCCGAACATGGTTTGTCATCAAGGGAGACATGACGTTCCTGTGTAGAACATCGACCAAGATTCCCATTCCAATTGCAGCAGATACAGCTGCCAACGGACTCTTTTCAAAAGTTGCTGTAGTTGCACCTGCACGGCCGCCGTGGACATAGCGGAGGAACTCAAACTGGCTGAAGAAAAAGTCTCCAACAAGTTCAAGAAGAATAGGGAAGCGCTCAAGGTAGTTGGGTAACAATGAAGGATTATGTGCCTTTGCATAATCAGTCATCCCCTGCCGAGCAGCCAAACATTGAGCCTTTAGGTCTTCAACAGAGCTGGGAGTGGTACGCGCAAGAAGTGACTCTAAGATCTCAAAATCCTGTGAGCCTGACCGGGAGGTGGAACATTTGCTTTGCAATGAATGGAAGTTTGTGCCAGCCATGCCGTACTTGGGAAAGCGGCTTTCAGCCAGTTGCAGACCCTCTTTGAGATGATGTGACTGTAGGATAGTAATTGCCTGAGGGGTGTACTTAGTATGTATCACAGCTGAGCAATGGAGTTTGAATCATACCTTGCTCAGGCCATCTTCTGGGGCATCGAGTACTGAGGAAGTGCAGCGCTGAACAATCCGATGAGTGGCACTCTGGGTGAGGTACCAGTTTTGTACATGTTTACTCAAATACCAGATAGGATCATGACGTGACAGCGCCATTGATAGCTATGATATATGTCAGCATCACACACAGACTAACAGAAAAATCCCCCACCATAACCAGGCCTGTGCCCACAAAGACCAACTTCAGTTGACGCTCCAATTGGGCCATTTTCCGTTTGCATGGGAGATCTGAAGCAGGGTGAAAGCAGTTCTGGGGGTTAGCCCCTGGGTGCATGAGTGGAAGTATTGCATAGAGCCTGATAGCAACACTCAGTCGCTGGACATGTTCTATATTTGAGGCTGAAAGGACCTGTCCATACTTCCAGAAAACACGACGCTTTTTCAAGATATGAGTTGTATCGGTCCATCGGGGAGCTACATATGTTGAGTCACTCTTTGGGTTCACAGCAAAATACTCTGCCCAACCAGCTCCATAAGAGTCAGAGAGCTTCTTGGAAAAGACCACTAGTCCAGCCGGGACTTGTGCACCAATCATGCAATACTGTTCCCAAACAGGTACAGCATCTGGTAGGCCAGCCGCAGAGTCTGGCTCAGAGAGGTCCCGAACAAAGCTTTGGGCTGCAGAGAGTGATGGACCACTGGTCTGGAAATCTGTGACCTGATAGCTATGAGTTTCACAAAAAATGTTAATCAATATCCTAGCTTACCTTCAGCAAAGTTAGCATATCAAGCCAAAGATTGGCCAGAAGGAGTCCACCAGACTCAGCACTTAGTGTGCTCATGTTGGTAGCCGTAAGCACTAGCTCAAAAGCATCTGACGCCCTGCCAGATGAAAGAAGCATTTCCGTACACATTGGTGAGTTGGGAAGCTGAAGGACCTGCTCTGTAAGCGACTTCTTCTGTCCTGCATTCTTCTTTTTTTCACGAGAAGCTCCCGTTTTCCTAGATCCTGATTGTGATTCCGTAGGGAGCAAAGGTATGCACATTTGGCTAGAATGGCTGAGATATTGATCATGCCATATATTCATAACCTCCGGGTGTGTTTTGTCTCGATTTTGATCCTTGAGCAGTGTAATCACTTCTTGGTTCTGGAGTTGAAACATGTAAATGACTTCGCCCATCTTGGGACCTTGACGAGGCTCAGCATCCCGGTTTTTAGCCAGCTCTGCAAGGAGATGTGGTGGCATGTGTACTGAAAAACTAGTGAATAGGTTGTTTTCTGCAACCTTTATATGGTACTCACTGTCAAATAGTCGGATCCGGAACTCCAAGAACTGCATGTGGTCCCGCATAGACCCTGCAAGGAGCTCCAGCTCAGCCTCCTCCTCATCCGTTCGGTACTCCTTGTGTGAAAGCATCATCAGCTTCCGTTGCTGCTCAAACACGGGAGCTGCCAGGTTCTGCATTGCCAAATTTCGCTGACGTCCTCCTATAATCTTGGCTCGATAACGCCCGGGATCATCCTCAAGGCTGCGCAGCTGCATGACTTTATGATTGTGTTGCTCCAGTGATAGCTGTTGTTGTGTCTGCATTGATGTCCACAGCCAGATCTCCTCATGTAGAACTTTCTCTTCTTCAGATACCCCCATGAGCCAAAACCTTGGAACTGCAATGTTGGCTTTTGACCCGTCAACTTGAATGTCCTGAATCAGGTCTGGACTGATGTGTTGGAAGTCCACTAAGACGTCCATTGGGAAACGGTGATCAAGTTTTGTGGTTAGAATTGAATCTTGTAGGGTTGCGATGTGCGGAAGGTTTGGTTGCCTTGGATTGATGAAATTATCTTGGTCGATGAACCCGTGTGTGATATAGGGGCCACAGTAACCTAGTTTGGCCCAGCCACGGCAGTATTCCATGATATCTAGGTCTGTCTTAACTGCAGCAGGCATAGTTGTAGTGGAAGCTGCACCGGAAGCTTGTAGAAATCTGTAGTATTCCAGCATTCCCGTATTTGTATTGGATTGCATAAGCTACTTGATTGTGAGTGATACCTTACAACCCTGTTTAATTTACTTACTTGTTGAATCAGATCTGTTAGTGTGTTTGTTTGATCATTGACCTCTCTATGGTCTTGAGTAGGTGCCTGAGTAGCCGAAATCAGACGTTGAGATGGGTGGATAATGTCATCATTGAACTCTGTTGTCGAGGTTTGCATAGTGGCGCTTATTCAAGATTTCAAATTGGTTCTTCGCACTGTGATGGTGGTTTGGTTCAGATTACTGCTCGCCTTTCGAGCCATACAATCTGTAAATGTAAGCATAACATGTGATTCCCACCACTCAGAAACCATGCCGCAGGGTCCACTGGCTGAGATTCTGCCACACTGAGCGGGTACGGGATAGTAAATTCAACTACAATTTCGATACAACTCAACTATCCGGGCATGGAAACCGGCACTCTACATAATGACATCCACCGGGCAATTGATGCGGCCGTTCCGGCAAGCTTGTGCGTCAATGTACGCCCCAATCAACGTTAAAATCCCTGTCTCCGAGTTCTAGCACCAGTCCGCCTGTTTACGGCTGATACGACGGCCGTTCCGCCGGGTGTGTTGATTATTCGTCTGAACGATTGGAAAACAAGAGGCGCGACCTTGATATGTCTAGTCGTGGCGTGCTTGAGGCCGGCTGCGCGGTCAAACATCTCTCGTATAGCCGCGTTCTCGGCAGGTCGGACAATCGTGGATAGATTGCGTGCGAGCCTCCCGATGTGGTGGTTGGTGTCACGGATGGGCGCACCGTGAACGGTGCCCCAAATGACGAGCCGCGAAAAATTTTTGAGTTAGTAGAATCAATCGGCTAGATGAAGTACCAACCAGTAAGTATGAACCCGAGCGACGCCAAAGTGCCGTTAGCTTGGGGGAGGTATTCTGGCAAGACAAATTCAACAAAGTGAGTCTCGATCGTTGGTCAATTCAAACCAATGAGCGGTGGCCGATTTCGCCTAATCGTGAGACTCACAGGTATACTTCCGAACGAGCAAGCGCCGTTGGTATGCGCGAAGAAGTCAGCTAACTCGACTGTCGAATTCGTTCATACAACACTACGCACGATCAGTCGACGAAAATCGCAGAGATGTTAGAAATTTACTAAACTATCAAGTTGCTCCGACTACGCGAGCCTGTCCAACAGTTAGATAAGTATACGCGGCAGGTGAATTGTGACGGACGTGTCAAAATAATACACTCACCGGTCTCTGCCACATTCAATCGGCGCCGTCATATGAACAGTTCACCAGTCGTCGGCACATTGAGTTCGAGCCTCGAACCAAAAGCGCGTGTAGCCTGGTCTTGGATACGACTGATTACTGGATCGTTTAAGGTCGTATTTTCGTTGAAGCGCGGGGTTGGGCGTGGCGCCAGTTTGACAATGATTCGTTGCGCGTAGTCGTAAGGCGGTAGGGAGAAGATCAATGATCCATTAGGAAAATGGACCAGCGCTCAGTCCAGAGCACAGGAGCGTGGGCTCTGCAGAGAAGAACCGCCGTCAGGGAAATTGAACGATCGCGACGAAGTGAACGAGGTCGGGATGATCGACGCTGTCAGGTCCCGCCCCGCTGTCCGCGCCACGCATCCCCGCACACGTGGAAATGTCATCATCGCGATGACGGGACTCACCTAAGAGCCGGGTGATAGGCCGCGCAGGCCGGCCCTTGTGGGTTTGAGGAGTCTGGAAGACACGCCGCGCCGGACTGCGATCAAGGCGCAACGACCGTTCCCAGGTTGAGGAGGAGTTCGAACTGGGATCTACTGGGTTGTCTGGTCGTAAGGCACGTGCCCAGATTGGAGATCGACAAGCCGGCGGTGTTGCAATTGTGGCAGTGCTCGAATCTGCCTCTGCGTCTGTGGTTGAGACACAATCCCCTGCGGTTTGTGTTAAATGATACCTATTTATTTCGATTGTTGTATTACATATACACGAATATACACTACATATCGGTAACCCGCTACGAGGCGGTTTATTACATGGGGGTGGGGTTTTAGTCGTGGTAGGAGGGGTCGGCACGGAACGCTATGACGAGTCGGCGTAAAGTGGTACGAAAGCCGGGTTGGATGGCGGGGCGAATATAAAAGTCCCACTAGGGATTCGTGAGTGTGGTGCGTAGTGGCTGAGGGTGTCACTAGTGCGTCGTGGTCAAATAGGACTCGAAGTCCCCCAAATGGTTTAAAGGCCACGTCAATTGACCAAAATCACGACGGAAAGTCTTGTACGTACCATGGTAACCCGTAACAGAAGTCTTACGCCAAGAAGTACAGCTCCATCGGACAGTGGCCGCGAGGATGGATGAGTAATTACCACCTGCTCGCCACAATTATCGGCGCGGACATTTCATTTCGGATTGGTGGCCCGCAGCGACCACTATGTCAAACTCCGGGTTGTGGTAGCTCGTGGGCACAGTACAAATGGCAGATCAGTGGATGTAAGGCGTTAGACGAATGAAACTCACAATACCCCTTTACATGCATATGTGCGGCGCACAACATGGCGCGTGGTTGGGAATTCCTAGAATCTCCAGCTGATACCGATAGCCCCAAAATTTCGCCCAGATCGGCCCCAAATGCACAGCAAAGCAGGTTACGGAATGTACGTTTGCCAAGTTTTTACAGCGGAGAGGATAGTCGAGTGAGAGCCTGATACGGGATGTGAGCTCCGAGTACTCGAACGTTATCAGGTACAAGTGAGTGCTTCGGAAATGTGCGTTCCATGAAACGAACGCGTACCTTTTGAGCTAAGTGATTCCTCGATGTAATGTCATACGAACAGAGCCAATTCCCACGTCTTGATACCAACCAACTGAGGAAATGTTGCCTTCGACAGTGTAATCGTCGCTCGCACCTAAGAATTAGTGCTGTATTTATTTGGTATGTCCTCACATGGTGTTTCGTAACTTACTATTTGCACCCGTTGAGTCGATTTGTGAGGCGAGCGAGAGTGGCCACGGATGTATCAGTAGTGCGGCGGTGAAGAAGATCGCGGCCCAAGCGTTTACCCGTTGGTTTCGAATGAGCGAGAGGACATTATATGGGGTCAGCAACAAGACCAACAGGAGATGCTAAGCGATGAAGAAAATTCAGCGCTGACCAAGGGAGCTCCTGTGAGACCGAGCGTCGGACCCAGAGCACCAGAGGTTGTTGAGGTGGACTTAGAGACACGAAGTCCCGGTTGGTCAGCACGGACATAAGCGCCGAAAACACAGGATCGGGCGAGACTGAGGCTCGCACCCGTGGCGGTGCACGGTTAGCTGACCACGAGCAACCTAACTCACACAACAAGGAAACGGGACTACTCTGCGTCCACGACTTCGACGCACCTCTCTTGGAACGCGAGTATAGTTCTGGAACTCACTCCATCGGACGGATGCGACGTCTCTCATATATTACACTCCTCACGACAGTCTTTATGCAAACATCGACGGACCGATCACTTCTGCTCGACACTCGGCTGCTCGGCCTGATGGATCCACTGGAACAACACTCGGGCAGAGTCCAACTTCTGGTACACCACGGCATTCTCTTCCTCTCGACTAGATCTTCGAGTCCAGTTTTTATTTCTTCATTAAATTACTCACGCCCCCCGCAGACAAAAACCGCCCTAGCATCGTGTGACACTTTGCGTGGCCCGTTATGCTATTGATGTCAGTATCCGACTCTAGCACAGTATGTTGGTCGTACGTGATTTTGTTCTGATCGAGTCTTATTGATTGCCTACATGGCGTAACATATAGGTTGTGTCATGGCTCTCCGTTCTGGATTTGTCACGATTGTCTCCGCCACAGCCTCGACTTCCCACCCCATTGTCTTTTCCCGCCGATAAATGTGACATACCGACGGCAAACGTAAGTATTTGCTCAAACTCGTATCGTTTGCATTCGTGTCATTCTTTGAAGCTCAAACAGGTGTCAAGTTAGCAGGCGAATCCCGTGCTTGTAGACCCACGGCTCGGTACGCATCCTCATTGGCACTCGGTTCAATCCCTCGACTCTCGGTATCTGCTTGGCCGCTGTGTCAACGTTGCTTCGGCTGGATATTGCCGCTTGTGAGTTTTATTTTGTGCAGTAAGTTCATGTTCGATCACTGCAATCCGGCGTGTTCTTGCTGGGCTCATATCTTATTCAGATACGCCTTCCCAGTCACTTTCTCGCCCCTTCCTCTCGGTACATCATGCCCTCCTCGCCTCATCCCATCTTTTCGATTCAGTCCGCCATGACGCATGGTATGTCATGAACATCGGTGGCGCCTCCTGTACGTACAATGAATCAATGAATCAAACCGCATACAACAGTTGTCACACCCGGTGGAGGCTTTACTCGGAAATATTTCTTCGTAAACCACGATCGTTCTTTTCCACCTCCACCTCCACGCACGCAGTTATCTCAAAAATCATAGCCACAAGCCCCCCGTACACATTTCCAGGCGCTATCTCTCGTCTCATCCCTGAGCATTCAAGGTTTATGCGCGATAGTCTCAGGGCGCGTGCCGGAATGGCGCCGGTGCGTTTTCCAGTTTGTCTTTGCGCTATCTTCTCCACGTTCGGCTTTTCACCTTATTTCCCCCCCAATTCCCCGTTTTCTACATCTCCCGCTTCCATCTCATCTTCCCATTCTTTTACCGCCTATGATCAAATATTCGCGGGACCGTATTCGTATTGCGCGCCGAATTCTGGTTGCCGCACCAGGTCAGTGTATTAGGCAAGTGACACAAGCACTACACGTTTCTGTTGCGCAATGATATTCTTTTTTTTATGTACTGGCCTACTTAATTTAATACATGACTTATCGCTCGCTGTGTCTGGTCATCGTGTGATACAGTGTGATGCCCTCCGTCGACATTTCGTCTAACGCATACAGAGATGCTCTCCATAAGCCGGTGAGACATTTTCCAAAGATTTGTTTCGCGTCCGGCTGAGTATTCTATGAGGGGAGCAGACATAAAAACGACAGATTAAGCCCCGTAGGCACCCCGGGGCTTTTGGACATAGACCCACAAAACCCGCGATTGTCAGAGGTCCCGTAAGCGCCACCGGCACAGCATCGGGCGAGGGTCTGACTCTCACCCGTGGCGGTGCTTGAACTGACCCTCCCCGACTACACGGCAACATGACCCGCTATCGAGCCAGCAGCCCACTTTATTCTTGATTCGCTTTTGCCTGGCGCTCATCAACACGAATCAAGATGCCGGAATATCTATCTCGGATACGAACATGTGGCTTGGTCGAACAAAGTATGTACAATTTAATTGTGGACTACGAGCGTGCCAATTCACTTCCTAAATGACTAGTCAAGATGCTTTTTCGATGGAGCTCTCCTCCGTCAATTCCCTATTCTTCACATCAGCTCACCGGTGCGCTCTTGACTCACTGCGGCGGACGGATGGGGTGGCGCGTTTCGGTCTTTCGGTCATACCCACACACGCCTTTGCTTTTGAGCGCGCTGCTTTGTGGGACAACCATCCTGGCGAGACGAGTGTTCGTTGATTTGATTCCTGTTACACCAGTTGACGGGTTGGGCTTACTTTACGCTTCCATTCTGTTAGTATATTCTTCGGCCTACTCGCCATCGAATGTGACTGCGATTCAGGATTGACGGCAGAGGGCTTATGCAAATGTCTTGCTCGTGCGTACCTCATCCCACGGGATACTCCCACTCTCACTTAACCGCGAACTCCCTAACGCAATTGACTTGTACGGTTGAGCCATCCTGGAACGATGCTGCTTGATTGGTCAGCCTGCTGAGCCTAACCATGACCGCGCCAATAACCTACTCAAAATGCTAATCGACTCGATTGCTCTACTGCGATGGATCAACTCGATAAATGATTATTGGGCTACGTCCGACTACTCGGGCCAGGGGGTCCCATGCTCCCTCGCTTGACTCCCTGATTCAATTGTTTTTTGCGGTCTCCGTCTTGTCCCGGGCCGAACGCCTAGCGAGCGAACCGTAAAGAGAATGCTCTGCGAACAAAACCGATGCAGTTATCCGGGTCAGCATATTAACTGGGTGAGTAAATGTTACCTGTGATTTTACTTTCGATCGAGTTTTACCTCAAACGTGGTTCACAGATAAGTTGCTCGCCACTTTGAAGCTCGCCGCCCCCTCTCGCTCACAACCTTAATTCCCGACTCCCATCCCCGCTCCCTACCGACAAATGCGGCGTACTCACAACAAGTGTATTAAAAGCACCTCTCAATCAGTTTCCCGTGTTAGCGGCGCCGGTTAATGCTCGAACGAGTGTTAGTTCAATGGCGTACTTATCTGCACAATTAGGCGTGCAGCGATTCGCTCGCTGCCTTTTGTTGCCGTGCATCGACTGGGCACCACCGCTAGGTACGTTTTGTTTCGCACATTCGGTTATTGTTAGCTCACCCACAGTTGGTGACACGCCGTATGCTTGCGGGGCTTATTTCACGCCCAAACGCATCTCCGGCCATCTACTCGAACTTGTTCTTCCCCGGTACCTAATCCCCGATCATTCTTCACCGCTATCATTGAATCGACGACTAATTCCCGCACGCTTCGACTCCCTGGTGATGGAGGCGGATTTGAGTTGGCTAAACCGAAACACACAGAACTTGGGATGCAGAACAATTGGTGCGTGCGATGTATTCGTCATATCGCTAACTCTTTGTTATCATTCTTTTGTTAAAACCTTCCCGCTATACTTGCCTTCTCGTATCACGTATTTGATCCCGTACGCTTCGGCACACGGTATGTTCGATGAGGATTGATTCAGAGCTGCATTGACGTTTCTGTAACGAGGCGTGCTATTGTCGATGTTCTCTCGGGCAATTTTGCGGCTGCCGCCACGCCGTTCGAGCTTGACATCCTGTATTTAAAGCCCCGTAATAAATGTGCATGAAGGAGCTTACCTTTCTGTGGGAGAAACAATAGCTATTTGACAAGGCAAGGCGGAAAGTGTGAACAGTGTCACATCGTAGCATCGGTAATGTAACAAGTCAAATTTACTTCTTGCCACGCCCGACACAATGTTTCAACTGGACTACCACCACGGATTAAGAATGCAACCAATTTCAAATTCAACAAATGAGCGCCCGATTGAAGAATGGGATCCAGAACTGGAAGCTGAGGCCGAGGCTCGAGGAGAGGTATACATACCTGGAGCTACGGTTTCAGAGAATGAGGGACTGGGAAATCTAGACCAAGTATGCAACAAAATAAGATAACTCCAATACATATAACTAAACTTAGGTGCAGCCACAGCCAGAACAGCTAAATTCAACACTTTCCGAGCCTGAACCGGATGAAGTAGTCCTTGATCTAGCACCCTTAGATGATGTAAGTAACATATAGCTATTATGAAATTGAGATAAATTAATTATATCTGCTAGATGGCTATTGACCCGTCCTTACTTGCATTGGATCTGCATGACCCGGCACACAAGCACTGGGCTGCACTCATAAGCATGCCTGTTGAAAATACACAAAAACATGACAACCTTGTCCTCCAAGCACAGCAACATAGGGCTGGGTATGTAGTCGGTTATGCAGCTGGGCCAATCGGCATCTTCAAATTGTTTGACTTTGAACCATTGATGACTCGCCCGGTGGTTCAAGCCAACGTAACACATATTTACACAATGCTTGAAGCGGGCGACAAGTATGACTGGCAGCACCCACTAGTGGCTCAAGTCAACACCAGCAATCTTAGTGATACTTGCGTTGTGTGGATGCATGATGCCAATCCTCGACAGCTTGGCGCACCAGGCCCACGGCCCTTGATCGCAAAAGTACACCATGACCGGTGGCTCAACCTACTCCGCATGACATGGCAGGGGACTCATCCACAGTCAGGCGCTGTTTTATCTTCACAAATCCGGTTTGAACTTGATCTGGAGTTGAAAGAGTTTGAAGCAAAGAAGCCTCTGGTGATCATGATGCATGGAAACCACCGTCTTGAAGCTTTGCGATGTATAGAGATGCGAGGAGAAGCAATGCGCCTACAATGGATTGAGGCTCGGGATGCAGGAAATGTTGACAAGGCAATGCGTCTTTGGGAAGAGCTTGAGCATTATATCAGGAGGTCTGCATTTCTGATGGAAATTTATCCCAGTAGGTATATAGAACATTTGTTTGAACATGCGCACTGACCAAAAACAAGCCACTATCCCAGCAGACCTGGCACGAGTACTAGCTGAAAACGCACCGCCTCTGCCGCGTGTTCCACCAACCTTTGGGGAAATGATTGGACATTTGTGGAAAAAGCTGATCACTGAACACTCCGGCTCTGCAGACCTAGGCATTTGGTCATGCCGCCAACTCCTTTCATTTGGTCGTTCTGAAATTGAAAATGGCCCAAAGTCGGATGACACCTTTAATTTGGTCAAACATGTTCTAAAGCATCCCCTGGGACTTCAGATGTGTTTATCAAACTCCTCCATGATCTCAATTCTGGATCTATGCGTGCAACCAATATCCAATAAAGTTACCCAGGACTCCAATGGAATGATTCTAGCACATGCCTGGCTCTCACTTGAGCTTCTGAAGATGGTAAGGACTTATCACATATGAGCTTTGTCTTGCTAAAACTTCTCGGATTGCTAGCTACTCCTCCACCGCCTTCCTTCCACTTCGCGTATTGCAAATCTCATGAAAATGGCTGTCAGCAGTGTGTTTAGTGGCTTATCTGAAGTTACCATTTTGGAAGCTGCCCATGCTTGGAGCTTAGGTACTGACCTGCCAGACAATCAGCTCCCCTCTCTATCGCTGCTTATTGATGAGCGAATAATGTTTGGATACGAGGAGAAGTGGAATCAGTATGTTATGCCTACCATCAAAAGGCTCCATGCGTCTGGACAAGCCATAGATTGGCAAGATAACCAGGTGGTCATGCAGATGCGCATCTGTATGAGCTCATTTGGTACCTGGTTGACACGCCTGTCAGACTGGGAGAAGTACCGGGAGCTGTACCGCACAATAATTATCTATGCTGCACTCCCATTGATTCATCTCCCCACCCATACAGTGGGGTTTATTCCACATGCCCAACTTCCATGCCATCGGGTCCTGAAACAGCTTGTTGAACCGCTCCAGTGGACAGCAGAGGGCCTTGCGCCTGATATGGTAAGCACTTAACTACAGACTATTGCAACTTCACTTAGAAAGTTAAAAGATTTGGTTTGGACTGAACCCATTGAGTATGTTGGGGGCTGATTTACCCCTGGCCATGGCTGCTCAGAATGGCTTTCAATGCTCATGTCCTAAGCTGCACAGCTTCATACATCAATTTGTCTTTTCTGACCTTCATTCTCCCTCTCATCTCTTCCGCCTGACAAAGGTTTGTGTGTATTGATTGGCTTCTGGTGCAGGTGCTAATGTTTGTCAATAGGTTATCCAAGCAATAGAAAAGAACACAGTTAAACAACACTTCGAGCAAGTTACCACAACAGCAGTTGCAAGCAAGTGCCTCAACTCACAGACCGACTATCGGACACATATGGTACAACTGGCCAAGTACAGTGGGCTTGGGTTGAAAAGCGAACGCAGCACATTATTCATCAAGCAGTGCTTGCCAGCTTTGGAAGGTCTGGCTCAAGGACAGCTTAACCAAGAGATTGATAACAGTATAATAAAAATCAACAAATTTGGTTCCCAGCACAGAGAGTACAAGGACCTAGCTCAAGCGGAGTTCACCAAGCAGCATGTATTTGCCTCAAACTTCCTTGAATACTACTGGGGATGCGTTGATTTGCATGGCTGGAGTGACACTCTGCCGCAATCCCAGCGCAAGCGTCTCGGTGCGCTTGCAATGGGCTATGGGTTTCTTTGCCACTACTTCAAGCACCACATCATTAGTCCCCTCCTGACTCATTCTCTGTCAGCACGTCAGCTCTTGTGTCTCACAGAACTTGGTAACACCCAACCACTACACTGGTCTGGCGAACTTCAAACCCTACTCTCCTTGCCAGGTTAGGTTATAGAGAGCAAAAAAGGTGTAAAAGTTGCATAAAAGTTGTCATAGCTCAGCAACCAGGACAGCATTGAGCA
>WSTJ01000213.1:0-33791 GCA_019623705.1 Ceratobasidium sp. 428
CGATGGCGAGATATCGCGCATATACCACCATTTTAGACCCTTTTGATGCGGATCAAGACCTAGCTAGTGGTGGATGGATGACGCCTCCTTTAGTTGAGCGAGGCGCTCGTCGGTTCATCTTGTTTTGCAACCTCTCCCGCACGCTACCCAACGCTAGGACACCTTTGCTCGTTCTGCTCGCTTTTTTTGCACATAACTCTTGGACATAGACTCTAGAATGGCTGCTGTACTTGCACCAAACCCAACGACCCTCCGCCGACGTACGTTCCGCGATGGAACTCTTCTACTAGCAAACCGTGCCGCTGATCTCATAAACATTCCCGCTGCTCGAAACGTCGCTCGTGAGCTTCGAGCGGTTGCCGTGGCTTTGAAGGTATGTTATCATGCCCTTCTGCAATAAGGGGGTCAGGCTGATACAAACTAGCCACGTATCTTACAGGCGCCTGGAGTCAATGACGAAAACGCACAAGAACAAACGAACAACCTCGAGCTGTATGCTGAGTGGATCGAAACGATTGCCGAAAGGATGAGTCAACACGGAGTTGACCTTGACGGCACGGCCGATGAGTTTTGGAGCCTTGTTCGAGAGTTCGACGAGTAGGCACCGTGTTTAACTCTTCCTCTAAGTTCGCTAAACTCACCACCCACCAAGGTATCTCTCCAACGCAGTCCAAGAACTACAAGAGCTTCAACAACTGTCCACCACGGTCGAGCTCGCTTGTCAAAACGAGATCACGCGCTGCCTTGACGCAAAAAAGGAGGACACGCTGAATCATGTCATCCGTTTCTGTGTGAGTGTATCTTTCTCCCATAATCTATCTTATCTGTTTTACTCAATATTCTACGCTACAGTTCAAAATCTGTCTTCTCGCTTGCTGCATTGCCACACAGACTCAAGCGGATGTCAAACAGCTCATGGAGCTCATGGATGTCCGTCTTCGAGCTGAGAGGCTCAGCAGCGAGGAGCGGGTCAAACGGTTGGAGCGCGAGGTTAGTGCTGTGCTTCGAGCACAGCTTATCGATGGGCAAAGCTATATTCGGGTTAGGAATATGATGGTTTCTTTTTTTTTTAGCACACCTTGGCCCATCACTGTAACCGTCTTGGTTTGAGCGCCCTCTTTGAAGAACTTGCAGGTAGAGTTTAAGATCAAATCTTAGTCCGCTAGCTTGCTGCCACTAAAGCCTTTGCAAATTCTATCAAAAAGTGGCCCGCACCCAGGCCCCTTGCACCTCACTTCTGCCATTTTGGCACGTGTGAGATGAGTTCTCAGAGTGACAAAAATCTAAGTTAAGTAAAGTAGTGCTCCAATAATATCCGGATCGAGCTTGAAGAAAAGCCGGAGCATCACTCGACTAAGCCGGACATCCACATAAGACTACACCGGTGAAAACGCGACGACGATCATCTTGAGCTCTATCACACCACAATAGACCATCGAACATATATTGGATCTTCTGTTTTTGTAACTACACGAGCCGCGAAAACACATTCAAAAAGCAAGAGACAGCACAGGTGATCGTACCTTGAACCATTGAAGCTCAGAAACTAACCGGAAGATAATTGAACATCGTACATTAGTGCTTATCACAGTAGCCGCTATAGAGGCGATTCGGCGGTCGATTCGAGGTCGTTACGGTTTTCGCTACAGGCACGGATTTTAAGAGTATATGCGGCGCGTTCAGTTGGAATAAAATGCAAACCGGTTCATTGTACGCCGAGGAGAGTGCGTAAATTATTTCGATTTAATTTTGATTTTATACACACTGTGGCCATAGCGCCACTATAAGTCACACGAGACAATTCGAGCTCGTATCGAGCGCCAAATCCGTAGCTGAATCGCCTCTGTAGCAGCTACTGTGATAAGCACTATTGAGTCAAAGTGAGTACTGAAGTCAGTTCCCAATGAGAGTGACGGACAGAGTCACCTAGATTGGCTTACAGTACTATTGGTAGCGCTTTAAACAACCCTGAGCTCACATCGTAGGCTTGAGCAATGTGCCAGTCCGCGCCCATGTATTCGCCTCGGTTATCTTTTGTTTCGCCTTGCTTTTTCTTTTCATGTAATGTCGCACCATAGGTCCTAGCCCCGAAACAACAATAAATACATGATGTTAAACAAAAAATGAGAGTAAGCATACAAGTGCATATGATTCATAAAGGTGGGCTTACCTTAGTTGCTGGAGGAGCTTGACGTCGATGCTTCATGGGCCTTATCCAACGCACCGGTGACCAACGTCAAATCTTCATCGGTGAGAAGCCAATCTAACCCGTGATCAGTCCAAGCCTTCTTCGACGTTGGCAGCTTTTCTTGTCCCTGGGGGCGCTCGCGCTTGGTGCGGCCAACGTTTCCAAGCGCAGTGTAAGGCGATAATCCGGACGCAGCCGCAGCCGAGCGATAGAAACTCGAGGACGGCACGAAGGTGATTGCGTCGAGGAGAAAGGCGGCCGTCTCATCGGCGGCAATTGCGGACAGGATTCTGCGCACCGAAACTATCGTGCCGTGAGATGGGGTGCGGAGGCTGCTAAACTGTCCCGTTGGTGGACCCTGCATGACTATAGTGAACGCCTTGTGGCTCCGAGCCTGTCGAATACACCTTAAGGACAAACATATTCTGACATACAATAAACTCATTGGTCGATTGCAGGTAGTGACGGAGAGCGTCCACTCTTTCCCAACCGAAGCATCAATCGGATCGACGGCGCACACCACCGCGGGAGGGTCGCGGCCCATGCTTACGTGTGGTTTCTCTAGGAGTCTGGGTGTCCGAGACGTCGTCGAGAGAGCGTGGGTCGAGTACTTGAGGCGCCGCGATCCAAGGGCGGTACAGTAGATACAGCAAGGCGGTGCTATACACCCCACGTGATTTACTGTACGCGCGATTTCGCGTCTCGTTTAGACCCCCGGAGTGACCTTGCAGAAGCAAGGTGATGTCAAATTCATTACGGTGTCGCCTCCAATTACGCATCCTAGGACCTAGACAATCGTGTATAGCCCCTCGTGATGCATGCGACGCTCTGAATGACACTCAAGTACTCCAAAAACAAGTCCCAGCTCTCCGGTTGTTGCTGTATCACTATGCTATAGTAAAGACACTATGAGATACGAAACGTGGCATTATCAATCGGGATCTTTCCGTTCGGACGGTGTAAGAAACAGTCTCTAATAACCTGGTTAATTGGCTCGAAATGATCGAATACTGGGGTGATGCATGACCCGTGCTTGTTCATGATACTAAACCTGGGGTTCACTGGACGCGAATATTAACATGCACTGTACCAAGTCACCACCCCACTCCAAAACATCTTGCGGGATGCATATGCATATGCAGTTTTGCATGGAGTAACACAACATTTTCTCTCAAAGATTTAAACAGGGTTTTGTGGTACTAACACAGCATCTCCTTTAGGGTTTGGTAATACGACGTTTTACCACTTGCACTTCAACCAGTGACACTTTTCTTTTTACGTTGTACGTTCTCCTTCTATGTCTGATGTCGTGAAAAGTATTTACCTCAGCAGCAAGGCAAAGCAATGAGCACTTGCGAACCCCACGTTCAGCGTTTATGGCCCGGGAGCGCATACAGCCACGACAGCGACACCAACAGAGCCAATCAAGACCATAATTATTGGAGATTTGTACCCAGAGTCCTGGTCGTTGTAGTGACGAATCGAAAGTATCATTGATAAATACTGAACATTCAGGAACATAAGTTGACATCGGAGGAACAAAGCCTCACCAAGAAACGGGATGCATTTTTGTTGCTTGAAGAGTTCGAGGAGGCGCCAGCCTTAGTCGAGATAATTGCCCCACAGATTCAATTTTGCCACCAATTTTTGCAAGCATCTCGAACGGACTAGGTTGAAATGTGATACTACTCGCACTGGGTACTAGCGTGGTGGGAGCTGCCACATCGAGCCTTTTGAAAGCAAGGAGTGTAAGGTAATAGCTGTGATTACGAAACTCACTACGATAGCCCGATATCCTACTAAAAGGTCAATGTCTTTGCAAAGGTGTGATTTTGAAGTAATGCTATGACGAGATTCAGTCACAGCTTCCGCGCGCTGGACTGACTAGCCGGAAGTGCAGCACATGGATTTGTGCCGTTGTTCTGGTCGGTTCGGGTCAGTATGCAGGGCCAAGGTATATCCGGACAAGAAGGCTTACAACACAACAGGGGCATTTGATAGATCCTAAGCCGCAGCCGGCGAAGTTAAGACAATTGGTGACGCGCTGGATAGACTGGAAGTTGAGAGTGAAATTAGAAACAAGATCCGCTCATAGATTGAACATGCATGGGATGAGAGAGGCGAAAGAGCTGATTATTGCGACCATGACACATTGAAAGTATGCAACGTACTACCCACTTTTGCCCATACGTACTGTATCAAAGCTTTCGACGCTGCGCCGCTAAAATACCACTTGGTACATGACAACCAAACTGCAACTTGTGCATGTTTTGGTGATTCAAAGACGAGTTGGCAAGTCGAAGGGATTTTTATGTGAGCCAGATAGCTGGTGCTTGGCAGATAGTTGAGACTATTATCAAGATAGAAGGAACGACGGGTCACGGGAGAGTGAAGCGAAGCGGAATGAAAACGCTCGCTCGGAAGGCTCAAAGCTAGAAAGATCGCACGTTAGGTTTCGAGGGATGTTATGATGCTACTTCCCATAGGATGCTGGGATGTAACTGGCCGCGGTTGACGAGAATGACGGGTGATGCGTTGGCAGCGGTCGCGGTTCACCCTGCATCGTCTCCGCGAGCAGGATCAGTCGTTGCTCGAAAAACCCCATATGGAATATTTGTCTCTGTACTTCAGTGGCTTCTATAGCCTGTTTCGTTGCGAAGCTCGTAGTATATAGAAGGGCACGTTCGTCTTGGTCAAAGGAAGGAGAACACCGCCACCAAGTCGGTCCCGTCTCGACTCTCGGGCGCTAATCTTGCGGGCACAAATCCGGCCACACGTAATCATTCGCCCTCTCATTTACAACGTTGCGTGGCTATGGCGATCTACGAGACACGCACAGCAGCCACGGTATACTGATGGGCGTTATGCTGTGCTAGTCCGTTCGCGTGAGATGCTCGTCGGTTTACTGTCTGTTCTTCGCCCTCCACATCCCTATACGCCGCTCGACGCCGAAACCCTTTCGCTTGTTTTGCTCGTTTTTTTCCCTACACAAAGAGTATCTGGGTATAGACCTTAGATGGCGGACGTACTTCCACCGAGCCCCGCTCCGCTCCGTAGGCGTACATTCCGCGACGGGACCCTTCTGTTCGCAAACCAAGCTGCCAACCTCGTAAACGTTCCCGCCACCAGGAACGCCGCTCATGACGTTCGTGCGTTTGTCGCGTCTCTGAAGGTGAGCTTCGTTGCCGTCTTTTAGCTTCGAAGGTATCAGGCTGATGCAAACCAGCCGCGTATCCTGCAGGCACCTGGAGAGAACGACCAAAACGCACGGGAGCAAGTGGTCAATATCCAGCACCATGCTCAGCTCATCGCAGCGATCTCTGAAGTGACGAGGCAGCTCGAGGGCGTCGAATCTAACGGGTCCGCGACCGACTTTCTGGCGCTTCTTGAGCAGTTTGACGAGTACGAGCTGCTTCCGAGTTCCGTTTGGCTTACCTTAACTCATCGCTTGTTTTAGGTATCTCTCAAGCGCAGATACCGATCTGCAAGACCTCCGGCAACAAGCTCTAATCGTCAAATTTGTTTGTCAAACCGAATTCACACGTCTGCTCGAAGCAAAAAAGGAGGAGACGCTGAATCGAGTTGTTACGTTCGGTGTAAGTTTTATCCCAACGTTATTGTGAATATCGGACAAATCTAAAGTCCCGCTGTAGGTCGAAAATGGACTGTTGGCCAACTACGCTATCGCAAAGACTCAAGCGGACCTTGTGCGGTTCATGGAACTGGTGAATAGCCGTTTCGAGGACGAGAGGCCCAACAATGACGAACGGCTTCAGCTACTGGTAGCGCGCCAGGTCAGTGCTATGCTTCGAACACAAAATACTCAGGGGTGCTTCCATATTTGGCCAAATGATTGGATGATCTTTTTTTTTTGAAACTCTATCACACAGCTTGGCGTCGTGATTCTCATCAATTAGAACCGACATTGATCGCATTTGTGATTGCGTTGCTTGGTCGCTGCTACAATTGTAACGAAGCGCTCGGTTAATGAGCGCGCTTCCCAGAGTTCGGGATTACCTTCAGGCAGGCTTCAACAATCTTGTACTTATGTATCCATAGAAGATTAGACTTCCGTAATGAGGAACAATGGTCTATTGTGCAGAAAAGAAAAGAAAAGAAAAGAAAAACGCCCACAATTATTTCCGTGCATCGGTTGAGAGGTTTGCTTGCAAGAGAGGCGGGTCGTGGGATGAGTTCTAAGGTACTGACGACTCCTGTTCCTCAACTTCGAGCGCTGAGGCTTTTTCCGGAAGCTCCAGGTCTAAAGCCAATTTTATCTCCGTAGTCTAAGTATGTGCTTGAGCTCCTTACATTATGATCGTGGATTTAAGTGTTGCACTATAATATCGTTGATTTGAAGACCGGAGAAGGTAAGGCTTAGGCAATTGGCAGCACTTTGAACAGGTCGGGGGCGCGGGGGGGGGGGGGGGGTCGGAGATGAAGTCGGGTATGAGAGCCGCTCAAAAACCGAGCAGACCTTGAGCGAGAAAAGTAAAAACAACTCGCCGCCACAGCTGGGGACAAACGGCCTATTACAGCCCGAGCTTATCGTATCGGCGTCTTGACGCGCGTTTAGCAGCGTGATACGCGACCAATGCCCTACTGTGTAATCTATGGACAAGTGGGTAAGTCAACTTGAACGCATTGTATCAAAGACCCCGATGATACACTCACAAGCCCGCCGTCATGCATCTTGTGTTACGATAATCAGTTTTCGGGTTGGCACATTATTCAGGATCTGATCATGGGCCGTGGATTCAAACGGACTTCCACCCACGGCAAGAAATGGCAGAAGAGAAGTACTCAAGATCGTCGTGTGAACAAGGCAGAAGGGAGAGTATGGTGAGGCGAACCAAAGTGGAATAGGGTCGTTTATCAGCAATGTCTTGAGAACGGAGAGATCACACCTAGGTGTCGAATTGAAGACGCTATACTCCATCCCAGGATATTGGAGAGAGCTAATTGGCATGAGTCGCGGGAGCGGCATTGGAGACATGATTGTGAATTGCGAGTGGTGCGTCAATGGTGATCCACGCATAGAGTCGGCCGTCGACTCATCACCCTACGCGGAGCTTTTTCGTTTTTATGTTAGTTCCGGTCGAGTTATCGCAAGATTTGTCGAAGCAGGACATGGTGGTGTTTGGGGGAATGAAGGAGAAAGCCGCCACGTGAGGTTGGTTTGACCAGTCTCGGCGCTAAACGTTACAACTATACAGCTTCAGGCACAAATCTCGACCACGACCCCACATCATCAATAATCGTGTCGCGTGGTTTCCAGTGGCTGGCTGATGCGGACGTACAAGTCAGCCACGGTGTACCGACGGGTCTTTTGCTGTGCTGTCTTGTTGGGGAGAGCGCCGGTCGCCTTATTTTGTTTTCTGCTCTCTCCCGCACGCTGTCAACACTGAAACACCTTTGCTCGAAGTTCTCTGTGCCTCGTTACCTTTTTCTCGCGTAACACTTAGATATAGGCCGTAGAATGGCTGCAGTCCTCGTACCAACCCTCATGCCCCTCCGCCGACGCACTTTCCGCGACGGAACTGTACTACTAGCAAATCAAGCCGCCAACCTCGTCAACGTCACCGCTGCCCGCAACGTCGCTTGTGAGCGTCGTGCCTTGGCTCTAGCTTTGAAGGTAAGCTAGGATGATTTTCCCGAATAGTAAAGTATCAGGCTGATGCAAACCAGCCACGTATCCTACAGACGCCGGGGATCAACGACAAGAGCGCATAAGAACAGACGAGCAACCTCGAGGTGTACGCTGGAGTCATCGAAGCTATCGCTGAGAGCATGAGTCAACTCGGCGGAGGTCAACAAAATGAAACGACTACCGAGCTCGGGGGGCTCATTCATCAATCTGACGAGTAAGAGCCTGCACTTTGATTCCTCGTAGTCTAGTCGACTTACTATCCGTCTAGGTACCTCTCCAACGCGATGCAAGAGCTACAGGACCTTCAAAGCCAGTCCATTACGGTCAAGCTTGCTTGCCAAACCGAAATCACGCGCCGTCTCGATGCAAAAAATGAGGGAACGCTTAGTCGTGCTATTGTTTTTTGTGTAAGCACTTCTCCCTACAGTTGAAAATTTGTCTATAACCTCAATGCCCACGCTACAGCTCAACATCTCGGTGCTTGCTATTCATGTTGCCACAAAAACCCAAGCGGACTTCGAGCAACTAATGAAGCTGCTGGATATCCGTTTTCAGGATGAGAGGTTGAACAACCACGAGATGATTGAGCAATTGGTAGCCCGCCAGGCCGGTGCTATGTTCCGAGCGGTACAAGTCAACAAGTGTTGCCCTATTCGGGTAGAGAATTCAGCCTCTTTTTTTTTCGAAGTGTGACGAGTGTGCTTTGCTCGTGAAGAATCGATCGGACGTACAATGCACACTCATCGAATTGCTTTTCGAAAAGGAACAGTGATGGGCATCCGGTACAAGGTTCAATACCCACAAGATGCATCGCATACACGGAGAAACTATGTGTGATAGATATTGGGACATTCGTCTAAGTGTTGAAAATGAAGACAGTTCATATCTGTGTTTAAATCTAGAGGGTGTTCTAGAATACTGGCTGCAATGTACTAGTACGTGTCTATGTTATAACTATCGTGGATATTATCTAAAAATAACTTCTTCGCTGTAGTTCGAGAACGGTCTGCTAGCGAGCTACACTAGCGGGGCTCAAGCCGATCTCAAGCCGAGGACGAGAGGCTCAGCCATGGCGAGAGGGCTCAGCAACTGATAGCACGCGAGGTCAGCGGAATGCATCTAACAATTGACCAGCTTGTGAGTTTAATTGTTTTACACCGTTGTGAATGACTTCGCAACTGCAATCTTCTAATATACGTGCGGGTCCCTACTTCGAGCGGGAGGTCTGACAGAGACGCGACACGATTAAACCTGTGCCACATTACCAGCACCTTTCGGGTTGAATCCTTACTTCCCACTCATCATCTCCGAGGACTTGGTGCACCTAGTGATTGAAGTTGGGTTTGCTCTGATCGTTCTGCCCCTAATGGCTTGTAGCTGTTGACCTGTGTGATGGTGTATTACAGGGTACCATTTCTCGCAATGTCTTTGATTCGATTCACACTACATCGAAATTGTCAACTAATTTGTTTGAGAAAAATTGAACCCTTCGATAAGGAAGTAGGGTGAGAGCTGTCACACAAGTCCTGGGCTGCTTAGCCCGAGGTTCCCCCCGCCAATGCTAGGCCGTAACTTGCCCAGAAAGAGCATATAAAGAAGTGGAATTGTTCAATCAATGATGATTGTGGTAAAAGAACGATAGTGAGAGCCTTGTGTAGACTACTTGAGTATAATCGATTTAGGCTCGCGACCTTAATGTCCCTCTCACAGTGTCGAGTCTCCTCGCTCGTCGGCTGTATATCAGGCGCATACATTGTGCAATACGACAGCTCGCTGACCTACCTCCGCGAGAACGCATGTAGAAATGGGCTTGGCTCGCTGCTGATTGCCACCAACTTGCCTTCGGTGCAGAAGTACTGAGAAATACGGCAAGATCTGAGATATATTCAGCAGAAGCTGATGATGTAGTAAACCTGCTTACGCTAAGTCCATTCGTCTATATCAGCTACACATCACGATTTCCCGCGTAAGTGGTCCTTCATTCTGAGAGTGACCTACAAATGAACATAATCCTCCAACACAGTTTACGGTCTGTCTCCCGGGTCACCGTATGGGCTGAAAAGATTTCGCTGACTTGAATATATTACAAGTCCCTACAATAAAGACAGGTTGGTCAGTAAAGCCAGGGTCGAAGAGGTAAATAGTAGCGTACAAGGTCAGCAGGCTGCTTCGATAACTCGACGAATAGACACGGCTTGATAACTGTATCCGTGTTTCATTCGATTGACACGATATTGGACAAGTCACCGAGTTCAACGGCCGCACTTACACCATAGTCATCCGTCAGGAACCTGGAGCAAATATGCGGCCCAGACAAGCACGGAGCTCTACAGCTTGGCGCACTCATCCCAACGCCGAATTGACACCATGATTGCCCCGTGGCGTACCGCGCCCGAAAAGATCGTGCCGAAATCAATAGACAAACTCATTTGGCCTCTCCTCGACCGCCGGAGGTGGCGCGTGCGACGCAATCTGCACTAATCCTATCCCACCAAGATGACTCGTCGTTCCACCAGTTGGGTACGCAGTCATAAGCGGCGGCGATATCGTACTCGTACGCAGCGAGCTCGTCGTCGGGTCCTTGCCGTGCATCGACGGCTGCGGGTCCACCAGCGTCGTGCTCGGCGATCCGAACTGCCCGAACTGGTTCATCGGAGGACTAGCCATTCCGTTTGGCGAGAACCCGTTTTGTATTCCAGTTGGGTCGAACGAGCTCTGTCGGTTTGGTTAGTACGTAAGCGGCGGGGGAGCCATCGCGTGCGGTTGCGGGTGGTGCATCTGCGGTGGTCCCGCCTGCTGCAGCATCCCCGCATGCAGAGTCGGCTGCTGGTTAATAATCCCATGTGGAGGCGGCTTTTCGTTGTTGTACTGGTTGTTGTTCTGGTCTTGTTTCTTGCGAGACTCGCCACAGCAGGACATGGTCGTGAGGTGGAGGTGGTGGAGGGAGGAGGAAGACCGTCGGCCAAGCTAAGACTTTGGTGAGCGCTAAACATGGCAGTTGCACAGCTTACAGGTACGAGTCTTCGGACGCACGTGACTGTCCCACGCGATTGCTAATTAGCACGGCTGTGCCTGTGGCTAAGGTTATGTGAGCATGCATGTTAGCCACGGTACTGATGGGCGTTTTGCTGTGCCAGGCTGCCCATGCGAGGCGCCCGTCGGCTTACCATTTTTTCCTTCTCCCCAACTCCCCGCTCGCCACCGAGACCTCGTTGCTCGTTCTTCCCGTATTTTCTGCATACGATATAGACATAGACCGTAGAATGGCCGCCGTACTCGTACCGCCCGCCGTCCCTCTCCCCCGCCGCGCGTTGCGTGACGGGACCATTTTACTTGCAAGTCGGGCCGCCAACCTCATCAACATCCCCGCCGCCCGGAACGTCGCTCGTGAGCTTCGAGCACTCGCCAAGGCGATGAAGGTGAGCCTTGTCACACTTTGATGCTGTAGGTATCAGGCTGATGCGAACCAGCCACATATCCTACAGGCGCCTGCGGTGAATGATGAGAACGCACGAGAGCAAACAAGCAATCTTGAGCAGTATGCTCATTTCATCGAGGAGATTGCTGAGCGGATCAGCAAGCTTGAAGGAGTCGACCTAAGTAGAACAGGCCCCGAGTTTGGAGTACTTCTCCAGGAGTTCGACGAGTAAGATCTGTCCTCAGTGTCTCCTGACCCGCTAAAGCTTATATCTTCTCGTCAAGATACCTCTCGAACACTATCGAGGAGCTGCAAAACCTCCAAGCTGAACTAATTACCGTCAAGTTCGCTTGTCAGAACGAAATCGCTCGTCGTCTAGACTCGAAAAAGGAAGAGACAATGAGGCGTGTTGTTGTCTTCTGTGTATGTTTATTCTATCTCAACATTTATTTGCGACTAAATTTTTTCACTACAGTTTAAGCTCTGCTTTCTGAACTATGCTATCATACAAACTCAGGCACGACTCAGTAACAACAGTGTTAAACAATTGATTGAACATGAAGTAAACGCCGCACTTCTGGCCTGGTGGGGTGTTTTGCGACCACTTCTTTTTTTTTTTTGATGAATACTGAGGAAAGAATCGAAGCCTAGTATTAGAGCGGTTATCACACAGCTTCTAGGCTCTGCTGCTGTGGGGTAATTGGTATTTTGTAGTTGTGTCCATCCCTCACTAAACTACTACTGTATACGTAGGAATTGATCATAGCTCAAGGCGAGACTTCATAACCACAAAGTCTCGAAGCATGCGCATATACTCATCCCATTCACGGCACAGACATGTATCTACTGGCTTAACAACTATCAGCCCTACGAGGTGCCATGAACTCAGAACCAACCCAGCGAAACCAGTCCAGGATTATCCACGTGGAATTGGCGGTGGCTGCCGTCCGTTTCGGTCATGCACCCTTTTTACATCGCGTGTTCTCTACCTCATGGCTGATGCCGTGCAAAGCACGCTCATCGCATTGCCTGTCGCGAAGAGGAACAGCGATGGGCGTTTGATATAAGATTTGAATCTACGTGGAACGCATACATGGTGTAGTTATGTGCGGTGGCTGCCAAGTTAAACTCTTAAGTACAGAGAACTCGAGTTGAGGACTAACAGGCAGTGAGGTCCCAATACACATTGAGACAAATTTACAGATCTATAATTGATTCAACCCGTGCAACAGCTCCTTGCTTTCGTAAGGTCCAGCACGACGCTCTCCTGCCTGAATTAGGACGAGTTAGCGGCCACGGTAACCTGAGATATTCAGGACCCGAGTTGGTTGCGCACGCGTATATCTGAATAACATGTCTGGTAAGGACTTAAATGAACCACGACTTTGGAGTAGGAGAGGTAGATGCACCACTCTCACCAGGTGGAGGGTCCTGCTCAATACGACATTCGTGTCCTGGACGGCAGCATCCAGTACTCTTCAGGTTGCTTGAGCGAGGAAGGTGTGAAGTTTCAGGCACTGAGTCTGTGGAAGCTTCAAAACACAGGTGTCGTATGGGAAAAATCAAAGATTTCAGTCAAAACATTCCGCACAGCGCATTTGACATTACATCAGAGAGGAGCCGGGAGTACTGTATCCTACTTCGGACCTTTATAAAGAACTAGCCTTCACATATATTCACATATTTAAAGGAAGAAGCACGTCGGTTGCAGCTATTCTCTTCGAGGGCTGCCTTATATGCGATCCGGTTCCAACAGAGACCAGCGAGTACAAGCGAGGGAAGGATGGCAGCTACCAATCGCGGGACACTACTAGGGGGCTGCGTTGTGGCTCCTTGAGGCTTGGATCATGGTTCTTGAGGGCGGGGCTTCAGGTTTCGAAGGGCAAGGAAGACACTGGTCACATATCTCTCGTGTCTCTCACGGGACCGAGCGGGAGAGTAAAAGTGGGGAAGGTGCGGCTCCGAGAATGCCAAGCAAACCCCACCTGCTGACAAAGCAGCTGATCAGCACCACGACATCCAAAACGTGCCACCATCCAGCGTTGGTGGGCTCCCAGAATTACTCTCTTGGCTCGATTGCCTCGTTGTGAGATCTGTCGCAGTAGGATGTGGTGACGCTCGAGTAGGGAGAAAGAACGCCACATCAATTTGGTTCTCGGCTAGTTGACGCAAGCGACCAGGCAGCCACGGTGTGTCGATTGGCGTTTTGCTGTGCTAGCTACTTGGGTGAGGCGCTCGTCGGTTCGTCTTGTTTTCCGCCATCTCCTGCACGCTGCTCGACGCTAAGACACCTTTGCTCGTTCTGCTTGCTTTTTCTGTTGCACGTAACACTTAGACATAGACTTTAGAATGGCCGCCGTACTAGCTTCACCAAACTCAATGACCCTCCGCCGACGTACATTCCGAGAGGGAACTTTTCTACTAGCAAACCGCGCCGTCGACCTCGTAAATCTCCCCGCTGCTCGGAACGTCGCCCATGGGCTCCGAGCGTTAGCCGTGGCTTTGAAGGTGTGTTTGAATGCCCTTCTCTCGTAGCAAGGGGGTCAGGCTGATACAAACCCAGCCACGCATCCTACAGGCGCCTGGAGTCAATGACGAAAACGCACGAGAACAAACCAATAATCTTGAGCTGTATGCTGAGTGGATCGAAACGATTGCCTCAAGGATGAGTCAACACGGAGTTGACCTCGACGGTACGGTCGCTGAGTTCTGGGGACTTGTTCGAGAGTTCGACGAGTAGGCACTGTGTCTAACTCTTCCTAGTCCGCTAAACTCACTACCCACCAAGGTATCTCTCCAACGCAGTCCAAGAACTACAAGAGCTTCAACAACTGTCCACCACAGTCAAGCTCGCTTGTCAAAACGAGATCACGCGCTGCCTTGACGCAAAAAAGGAGGACACGCTGAATCGCGTCATTACTTTCTGTGTGAGTGTATCTTTCTCCCATAATCTATCTTATCTGTTTTACTCAATATTCTGCGCTACAGTTCAAAATCTGTCTTCTCGCTTGTTGCATTGCCACACAGACCCAAGTGGATGTCAAACAGCTCATAGAGCTTATGGATGTCCGTCTTCGGGCTGAGAGGCTCAACTGCGATGAGCGAATCAAACGGTTGGAGCGCGAGGTTAGTGCTGTGCTTCGAGCACAGCAGATCGATGCGCGAAGCTATATTTGGCTTCGCAATTCGATGATTGCTTTTTTTTTAACACAACTCGGTCGTGTTTCAGCCACCAAACGCCTTCAGTTAAAGTTTAACTTTTTGATAGGTTCCGGAAAAAAGGTAAGCAATCACGTGAATGGCTTCTTTGTGACATTTTATGTGCCATGTATGGTGACCTAACAATTATACGAATATCAAAGTGCACTGTGCCGGGCCTTCGCTCCGTACTCCAATGAACAATACAGAATAGATATGCATGCTCAGTTTTACATTGACTGGCACAATAAACTCCGCCATAGGTTTAAATCGGTACCAGCACAGCCTCCCTTGGAAGTGGTAAAACGGTGACATTTTACAACCTGCACTTCAACCGCGTATTCCTTGTCACTTTGTGTGCTCTCGCCTCATTTTTTATGTCGTACAATGTATTCCCTCCAACTATACGGTAAACGACGGACACTTGACCTAGAATCGGGCATTTACGACAGAGCGCGTACAGTCGCAACAGTAACATCGACAGAGACGATCAAGACTACGATCATTGGGGGTTTGCACTAGAGAGCCCTGGCTGTCGTAGGGACGAGATGAAGTTATCATTGAGGCATACTGAGCGGGCAAGAGTACAAATGACAATGGAAGAGTCAAACTCTGTCAAGAAACGGGATTTGTTTTTTTCGCTCGGAGAGCTCGAGGTGGCGTCAACCTTTGTCGAGGATGATTACCCCATACATTCAATTTCGCCACCAAATTTCGCGAGCATCTCGAGCGGAATACTAGGTTAAAATATATTACTGGCACTAGGTATTAGCGCGGTAAGAGTTACCAGATCGAGCTTTTGAAAGTACGGAGCGTAAGGTAACAGCTGTAATTACGGAACTCACTACGGTAGCCCAATATCCTACTGGGGAGTTCGTGTCTTCGCAAAGGTGTGGTTTCGGAGTGATGCTATAACGAGAATTAGTTCCAGCTTTCACGCGCTGGACAGGCTAGCCGGAAGGGCAGCACGCGGGTTCGGGCTGTTGTCTTGGTCATATTAGGTCAGTATATAGGGCTAAGGTATATCAAAACAACAGGACTTACAATACAACAGTAACATTGTAGATCCCAAGGCCGCAGCAGGCGATATTAAGACAGTTAGTGACCTGCTATATAGACTGGAAGTTGAGGGTGGAGTCAGAACTGAGGTCCGCCCGTAAACTGAACATGTATGCAGCGAGAGAGGCAAAAGAGCTCGCTATTGTAAAGCATAATATAAATTATACATCGTCCTAGTATTGACCTGTGCCTACATGTACTGCATCAAAGCTTCCGGGGTGCGCCGCTCAACTACCACTACATGATAAGAAGACTGCGACTCGTGCGTTGTTTGGTGGTCTAAGGACGAGTTGGTAAGTCGAGACGACTTGCAGATATATTAGATGGCTGGTGCTTGGCAAGTATTTGAGACTATTATGAAGCCAGAAGGGACGATGAGGGGAGTGAAGCGAAGCGGCATGAAAACGCTCGTTCGGAAGGACTCAAAGCTGGAAAGATTGTACCCTAAGCTGGAGGGGCTTCTGGTACTACTTTTCAATGGATGCTGGGGTGCGGCTGGCTTGTGGCTGACGAGAATGACGAGTGATGCGTTGGCGGCGATCGTGGTCCACCTGCGTCGCCTCCGCGAGCAGGATTAATCGTTGCCTGACAATCACATATGGGAGGTTTCTCTCTGACACTCCAGCGGTTTCTTTAGTGTGTTTCGTTGCGAGACTCGCAGTAGATAGAAGGGGACGTTCGTCTCGGTTGAAAGGGGGAGTACACCGCCACCAAGCTGGTTACGTCACGGGCGCTAACCTTGCAGGTACAAACCTGACCACACGTGATCATTCGCCCTCTCATTTACAGTACAATGTCGCGTAGCTATGGCTGATCCACGGGACACACACAGCGGCCACGGAATACTGATGGGCGTTATGCTGTGCTAGTCCGCTCGTGCGAGACGCTTGTCGGTTTGCTATCTGTTCTTTGCCCTCCATACTACCATACGCCGCTCAACGCCGAACCTCTCTGTTCGTTTTGCTCGCTTTTCTACACATAGTGGTACTCAAACATAGACCTTAGATGGCAGACGTACTTCCACCGAACCCCGCTCCGCTCCGTAGGCGTACATTCCGCGACGGGACCCTTCTGCTTGCAAACCAAGCTGCCAACCTCGTAAACGTTCCCGCCACCAGGAACGCCGCTCATGAAGTTCGTGCGTTTGTCGCGTCTTTGAGGGTGAGCTTTCGTTGCCGCCTCATAGCTTCGAAGGTATCAGGCTGATGCGAGCCAGCCACATATTCTGCAGGCGCCCGGAGAGAATGACCACAGCGCACAGGAGCAAGTCGCCAACATCCAGCACCATGCTCAGCTCATCGCAGCGATCTCTGAAGTGACGAGGCAGCTCGAGGGCGTCGAATCTAACGGGTCCGCGACCGACTTTCTAGCACTTATCGATCAGTTTAACGAGTACGAGCGGCTTCCGATTTCCGTTTGGCTTGCTTTAACTCATCGTTTGTTTTAGATATCTCTCAAGCGCAGATACCGAACTGCAAGACCTCCGACAACAAGCGTTGATCGTCAGGTTTGCTTGTCAAACCGAAATCACACGTGTCCTGGAAGCAAAAAAGGAGGAGACACTGCATCGTATCATTGCGTTCTGTGTAAGTTTTATCTCAGCGTTATTGTGAATGTCAGATAAATCTAAGGACCCGCTATAGTTTGAAAACGGCCTGTTGGCGAACTACGCTACTGTAAAGGCTCAAGTGGATGTCGGGCGGTTCATGGAACTGGTGAATAGCCGTTTCGAGAATGAGAGGCTTGGCGGCGATGAGCGGCTTCGGCAACTTGTAGCGCTGCAGGTTAATGCTATGCTTCGAGCGCAGGATATTCAGGGATACTGCCCGATTCGGCTAGCGTATTCCACGATCTTTTTTTTTTTTGAGAACGTGAAAGATTCGATCAGCCGGGTCAATGGGCAACGTCGGACTTAGCGGAACTATACAGAGCGCTGACCCTTTGCTCTTCACGTCACTCATCCCTGCCGTCCCCGTGTTACTGTCTTCCATCGTATGCGGTAGAAAAACTATATCTGCTTCGGGTCTTCTTTGCGTTGCCTGTCCGCCCTCCACTCGGGCCGACATCAGCATGATCTTCTTACTCGCGAGCTACCCCTCGCGCCCAGAGTGCCCTAGTCATGCCTAGCCGCACGCTCCACTCCCTAGTATCCCGGCGTCCGGTCTCAGCTATTGTGTCTTTCTCGCTGTTCTCTGTCAGCGCACGTGGAAGGCTAATATGGATGTCATAAGCTACCTCGGATCTACAAATATAGGCTATTTGTAATACCCTGGTAGTCGAAACATCTTGTTCTGAGAGCAAAATCCTGGTGTCGGTCTAATGTCATCTTCATGCGAAGAGCCTTATGTCCAAGGCACTACCATAGGTTGACGTGTAACTGTACTCATATTACCTATGCTGCGATTATGGCTGTGATCATAGGGTGTGTGGATGTTATACCGTCTGTTAATTTTATTGCTGAGTTTAGACATCTAATCGGGAGCGCATGCAACGGAGCCGGTGGAGCCGCATGTGCCGCCCCGAGCAGGGAACACGCCGGCGCCGCGCGTCACACGCAGCGACGCGTTCCACTTGCGCTTAATCACGATTATACCGCGCCAGCGCCCGACGTCACGCGTCGCTTTTTTTCCACCCGTCTTTGTGTTATTCGGAGATAGTGAAGGATGATGGAGAGTAGCGTGTCAAGTAGTGGACTTAGGGGCCATTGGCGTTGGCGACAGGGCTTACTGGTCGAGGATTACGATTGTTAACCATCGTGGATGGCAACAAGCACGCTCAGGTGCAGACTAGAATATATACAAAGGTTTCATCTTCGCATACGGAGGCTTGTAAAATCTTCCAGCTATCATTCTAAAGCGCATATAAGGAGTCCTTCGGGTTCCGTAGGTGGTTATTTGTGAATATGTAGCTTTACCCCTCATCACTCATACGCGCATCGTCTTGGGCACACTGCGTGTAACACATTGATTATAATCTTATGCATATTTATCACGACTTTGTACGCTGATGGCGAGAGAACCCATGCATGTATGCGGTTACTTCACGACCAAATTTCCACATTTGATTGGACAACTAGTAAAGCGACACCAACGCACTGATCAGCCCTGAATTGCTTATCTAAATCTTCGGAACGTTCCACGACCCCTTGACCTTGGTCCGCGTCTACCTGCCTCAGCCGAAACGAATTGTTTTGCGGTTCTGTTTGCCTCGGTATCTCAGACATTGGGTAGTTGCCCGGAATGAAGGCTACTTACGGCATGAAATTGGACGCTTCTGACTCCCGATCATCACTTAATGAGTCCGGTGTTTCGCTGTAGTCGGAGTAGTCTTCAGTATCCTCCACGATAGAGTCACTAAGATCCCCTATATCGTTTTTGGAGCTCGGTTCATCACCGATGCCAATGAGGCCTGCTCAGGAAATTTAGTCGAACATCATTGGTACAAGTGGAGAGGAGTTACTGTCAAGTGTGGACCATATCTTCTTCTTGATGCCCGAGGATAGCGTGATGTCGCTTTTATCCATTCGCCTCAAAGCGGCCAAGAATCGACGGTACGATTTGTGTTGTCTCAATGACTTCTTCGCGGCCTCATCTTGAACGACAACCTTAAGGAGAGTCAGTACGTCGGTGGAAAGTTGAACGAAGGTTGGCTCGTAGTCCTTCTTCTTCCAGAGCTGCTTGAGTGCGGCGGATACGGCGTCTAGGACACCAGGTGCAGCTTCAAGATTCAATTCTACCATCTCAATCCTGAGAGCGGGATCCCGTCCAGCGGCTAGATGCACAATATCGATAATCACAGGAGCTACTACCTTTGAATACTTAGATCGCGCTCCAATATACCCTAGGGCAGAAAAGCCCTTGCTGGTGTGAGTGAACTGACGAACATAATCAATTGCAGGCACGCCATTCCAGGGAATATCTAGCCGACGAGTGGAAGAATTGTTCGCCCGCATACGTCGAACCATAGCCTGAAGCAACCGCTCTATGTTCTCAGCACTGTTTTTGCCTTGCTCCATCATCTGTATTAGAACGGGGAAGCATTCCGGCGTCACGAGATTGTCACAAGGCGTCATCCCCTCGCTCGTGATTCGCACTCGTGCAGCATTTAATAGCTCAAACTTGATCGATGATGTAATCATCTTGTAGTTCGACTCGGATTGACCGGCAAACCACAAGAATGGAATGAAATCGTTGCTATAATGTGCAAGTGCCCAGTATGTATCTTGTCGAAAACGGTAGCTACCATCCAATTGAAGGCAAAGGTTCAAAAGACCCAAAGCGTTTCCACAGAAAGTCATATGAGCACGAACATGTCGACGAGCAAGACCAAGAAATCGGACCGTGAGAAGTACTTGACGCGTTGCTATGAGCCTAAGACCCATCATCTCGGTTTCTGGTGCATACTCCCAGTTTTTCATGTAGAATGCATCAAGAAGCTCTTGCCTCGGAATCTCTAACACCTGCTGTAATATAACCGGTGCCAGGGCAGCATACGCTTTCAGGGTTGCCAGACAGGTTTTGAGCGGCGATCCATCCTTTACAGCTGGGTGTCTGCGAAGTAGCTCAATTAGAGCACCGAGAGGACCCCTATGCAAGTCGTCCTTGTCAATTTCCAGAGGGTAGTTCCGACCGTTGTCATGAAGAACGAATGTATATGCTGGGCAATCTGGAAGGAGGATAGGTGGGTGATGGGTGCTAATGGCGTCAATCGGATTGAGAATGTCGCAACGGGCTGCTGTGGCCATCGAATGAAGCAGCTTGTTCAAAACTTCTAGATCGATGGGCACTTCACCATATGAGTAAAGTTGAAGTATACACGACACTCGAATGAGCCATTGGCTGTAGTGTGCACGCAAGATCCGCACCTGAGTATTCGCCATAGATTGTAGTGGAGGGGCGCTGGCAAAATCGACTACATGAGTCCCGTCGTGAGTAGCGCGTTCAGGACCTGGTTGACCTGGTGGTTTGACCTCGTTGGCTGTAGGCTGAACATTTTCGGAAACAAGAGTGACATGATGGATGATATCCATAGTCGATACCAAGATGCACGCGTATGCATTTGCGCTAAGTGTCGAGCTGCTGTTGTGCCAAAACATCTCGATTGTCTGCAGGAGATCAAAAACTGAGACGTCCTGATAAATTCATATTCAGAATCAACTATACACCGGGAGAACACTGACTTACCGGTCTTATGCTGGCTATGACATTGGGGGGCGAGAGTTGACCTTGGAAGCTAGCCGATCCTTCGTGCGATAGGAGACTAAGACGACCGGTACGAGCGAGAATTCCAAGAACAGCATTGAGGTACCTTGCCGCGGATACCTCAGAATTACTAACAGAGTCTAATAATCCGCTTGATAGCCGTTTCAGACGCCCATGGATTGTTAATAGGAGCATTTCTACGCTGACATCATTGCTAAGCTGGAAAGGTAGCGCAGAATGAGGGTCGACTAGAGTAGTGCTACTTGTGTTCTGTCCCCCGGCGGCCTCCGAACTAGCCGTGGTCAATTTGCATAAGCCCGCCAGAGCTTGGTAAGAGCAATCGACGGCCACAGGGTCTCGAGCGTGGTCTGCAAGCCACAGCAGCGCTTGAATATCTTTGAGAGTTGGAACCCGAAGCAATGTCTCGCTCATTGGAGAGTTTTTGCTCATCAGCGCCCTCAGTCTCCGTATGTACCTGGACGCCCCCGTCACAAATGGACAGTAATCAAATATCGCGCCTAGTGTCGCGGTGGTAATATAGAACAGTAAAGTGGCACCAACGATCACTGCGAGTACTATCGCGATCACCCAGTCCAGTGTCCATAAATAGATCACGAGCCCGATAGAAAATAATAGAAGGGATATGTGCAATATCGACGGTAGTAGGGCGATGATATATAGTGTCTGCCATCGTTTTATTCCTTCTAGTCGTGCCTGGCGATCAAGTGCGTGGCTGTGGGCGTGCCGTGGGCGAGAAATCAGGAATGCGTTCAGCCATTCTTTACTCAGCATAGCTACCAACGCTGCGGATATTGAAAGTACAAGTGATGTGAACCATATGCCGTTGATCCAACGCGCAGTCGTAGATGCCTTAAACTGAGGTATATTTGGTTCTAGACCAGTATCACTGGGAGAGCCGGGGCTACCAAGCTCAATTCGTCGCTGAGACTGTGCAATCAGAAGCAGTAGTGCAACCGACGCATCGGCTGGATCTTGCTGAAGCAGATTCTTGGATTCAACGAGGAACGCCGTGATGACAGCTGAGAACAGTGTGGCCTGTTGAGGGTGTGAATACGGGCGGCGACAGTGGATAGTAAAAGGTAGACATCATACGAATAGTAACAGCATGTCAAGGCTAGCATGCCTGCTTTTGACAAGTTCTTGATCGTATTCTTGGGCTTCGTTCCGGTAGATCCTCCATATAGCCGCTTCGTGCGAGAGTTCTTCGCCAGGCTTGTCGGTCGTTCTGCCATTCTTGGGCTTGGGGTTCGAGTACTCATATTCGTCCTCATAAACATCTTCGTCCTCGGAGAAATCAGAATCCGAGTCGTATTTCTAGATAAACAAGCCAAGTTCGATGAGTATTGATGTGAATCCGCTATGATCTTGTGGCTTGCAGGCTTGACACACTTACGGGACTCGAGTACAATTGGTCCGAAAACGCGAAGGTACCAAGTGGCACTTCAGGCTTTAGTCCGACTAGTTAGCATAGGTCACACCAGGGAACATTTCCAGCTCACAATTTTTTCCTCGTCGGTTGGCATCAGTCGCTGTAATGGGAGAGATCAGATGTGGATCAGATCAAGCGCCGATGGAGGAAACATTATCAGCGAAATTTCAAATGGTCTGATAAACCCAGCGAGAGCAGTCCTTACATGACCGTCAACATTGTGATTAGCCCAGCGTCTATGGAAAAAAGGGTGAGCCGATTCTATCGTCGGCTTTGATCACCAGGCTCGCAAGATCTATATATACTGTATTTATCTGATAGGTCTAGCTTGTTAGTCTCGGCCCGTGGAGCTTGCTTACCTGTGTTTGCAGATTCCGGCGCTGGATCCACTGAAGCAGCAACAACAACACTAGAGCTTGATTTATATCGAGAGCGGCCTGCAAACGGCCACAATCAACCACCACAACGGGTCTTGTTTCGCTTTCGCTAATCAGTCTTTTGTTTGAGCATGTAGCTGACCGAATCCTTACTTCTTTCTAACGGGGGAAGAATTTAGGGAGAGGAATACTGTTACTAGTTCAACCCCGCGATATCCAGATTAAATCCCTCTCTGAGCCCCCTAAGCGGGCAACATAAACACTGCTTGGTTCAAACATTCCGCCACAATGCAAAATAATTACAAGAATACTCACAGACAATCCACTTGGTAATTAGGCCTGCCGTCTTGATGTCCCCCCTCCCTTGGAGTATGGAGGCTCCTCGCTGGTGAGCTGTATGTCGGGCGCATACATCGCGCAATAAGCTTGCTTGCAAGTCCGCCTCCATGTGAGAGCGTATGTAGGATTGGGCTTGGCTCGCTGCCGATTGCAAACCTGCCCGTGGTACAGAAATATATTTAAGTACAATCAAACCAAGGACATATACAGGAGAAACTAGGAGTGTGATAGACCTGATTGCGCCAAGTCTGTTTGTCAGTATAACTTACGTTGTAATGATCTCCCACGTAAGCCGTTTTTCATTCCGAACGTGATCTACAAACAAAGAAGATCCTCTCACAAAGTTCAAGGTCTATCTCCCTGACCACCGCATGGGCTTGAAAGAGTCTTGAGAACTTGATAGTATTTCGGGTCGCTCTAAAGAAAGACGGGTGGTTAGTAGGGCTAGGATCGAATAAGTAGTAGCGTACAAAATCAGTGCTGTTTCGACAAAAGTGGGAAATAGACGCGCATCCATATCTTTGGCTTGTGATGCTTGATGACTGTATGCTATATTTGATAGACAGATCATTCGATAAATTACCGAGGCAACCGGTCGTGCTTACACTTCAGGAACTCGAAGCAAAGGCATCGCGCAAACAAGCAACGAGCACCGTAGCCTGGCTCACTCATCCCAATGCTGCCTTCGAACCATTGTACGATAGTGCTTTCCACACGCTCATCAAAGTTTTCGTTGAAAAATCCCTACTAAACATTATATTTGGCCTCAGTAAGTTCCACAGATTGGCGCATACACCCACAGTTGGGCAAAGGAGTGTTGTAACTTTCAATCGTCCTTGATGCAGCTCATCGATTTGAGCTCGAATATGAGGTCATACTAGTCTTAGAGTGCTCTGAGGGATTGGCCGTCGTACATCCTTGTGATCGTGCGTTCCTTTTTCACCGTGCACTGTGCCTCGTGTCTGATGGCGGCTACCACAGAAGGACAATTGTAAGCGCTCAGACGCAGTGTCAGCGTCCCTAGGAACCGCATATAGTAAGGTTAGGTGTACCCGATCAGCAGTTCGAAGCCATGTTAATCTGTGAGTAAGCTTTACTCTGTCGGCGTACGCAACAAGACCGAGCATCAGACGTTACGCTAAGGGGGTACGATCACCCGCCATCACCACGCAGGAAGAGCAGCCGCCAATCAGACTCGTCTGAAGGGCGGCCACGTTCGGCGGCTGCGCTTATTAGAGGCTATATAAACTTATCTGCTTGAGCTGTTGAGTGTCACCTTCTGATACCTCGCCAGGTCCTTTCATCCGGTCCTACCATGACTATTCCTACAATTAACCTTTTTTCACAGTATGTCGTGTCAAAACTGCATTATTATCGAGTCACTAACTATTAATCCAGACCTAGTCCTCTTCAAGTCTTTCGTAATCTAAAAGGATCATCAGTAGAGGCCTGCAGCCATCGTGCTTTAGTGGTTAGTTCAGTACTCTCGCGTCAAACAAACCTCTAAGAGACCCAATCTAGATTGCAGCTCAATACGATGGTCAAAGCTGGGTGCAGGTGCCCCAGGATGGTTATACACGATCCTCTGATTATAGCATGAAGCTTGAGGGTTGCCACATTGACGCCGAAGATATCATTACATTGTTACGTAAGCAAAGTAGCTCCGAAGTTAAACCACGAGGCAGCTCTGAGATCGTTTTACCACAGGCGAGAGCGGAGACTACCGTGACCGCAATATCCAGGTTCTCGCCGATATCCCAGGTCTTCCTGAATCGCAGCAACCTACCAAGCAGAACATAGTACGCGCATTTGCAATCATTCCGGATCTGAAACCTCATTAACTTGACCCAGCTTGATAGCATCGAATGGTTGGTTGATGGATGTCGAAGTGAGGACTACAGGTTCTTCTACTGTAAGTTTGGTTACGAGAATGCTCGGAAACACCAACGATCTTGGCCAAATAGACGCCGGACATGGAGAACAAATTCTAGATTGCAATGGCGATGAGGCAGACGGGCTCGACGAAGGTATATTTACTGCCTCGCTCTTGGTTCTTGTAAAGCTTATGCCATGGCTCCAGCAATCGTTCCTAGTGACTGGTCGACTAAGTATGGTTATAGGGACGACGGCTTGATCATTGACGATGTACGTATATCTACAAGGGGAACTTGATACCAATCTGATTGCCGCTATGTTAAGGATTTGAGAGGACACCTAGTCGACTCGTTACCGCCGGGTGCCACTTTGATAGTAAGTCAGGATACTCGCGGATTGTTTACTTGTTAATCTCTTGCGTTCTACAGGCCCTCTTTGATGTAAGATATTCCTTGATTCTGCCAATAACTAACCTTGACCCGGTGATGTAATTCCTGCAGAGCTGCCATAGTGGTACAATCCTGGGTACACAGTGGACCGTTATCAGTTGTTCTATTACTGATTTATATTTTCGGGCTGTTACTAGACATGGATCAAGAGAGAGAACATAATGTCTTACAAGAGATGAAACGCCACTATGAGAACATTAAAGCGAACGTGGTGAGTAAACAGGGCTTTGATAACGCATATACGTAATATTCAACCGTGATGATTTTAGATATGTTGGACAGCATGTACAGACTGGCAGGTTGCATGGGAAACTCTGGGTCCTGGACCGCAGCGGGGTCGTATGACCGAGGTGAACATCTTCTCTCAGTTCTAAAATCCACATCTGATGGGCTGAGCACCCTACCAGGCCTTTACTAGATATATACGCGCCACCAAGGGCATCAGCTATCTTAAACTTGGTAGCTCCATATTGTAAGTAAATATAAAGCATTCGCATTTGTTTGGTCTGAACTATTCGACATATAGTCATGAGATGTATTTGGAACCATCACGACCCCAGAGTCCGCAGGTGATTAATTTCTTCCAGCTGTCTCCGCCTGAATCTCATCTAAGGCTAATTTGAAATAATTTTGCTCGGGAACCTACAATCACTTAAGCTCTGGACGTCCGCAGTCATGGTGCGCCTTAGCTTTTAGCCATGATGATTGTCATTGACTTACGCACCTATGCACAACAATTAGTGGACCGAAGGCCATAATCCTACAAAGATGGGAGTTACGTTTTAAGTTCAACTTTCTCCGTATAAATGCACGAAAATGAAGGATTCGACTAAACAAACATGCTTACCGACCTTGCCAACATTATGATATCTTGAAGTACGTGCCAGGAAACCAAAGGCTAGGAGCTCTATTCTTGACTACTCCGTTAATTTTTCGATCGGGACGTTCACACCGAACGATGTGATTTGCGGGGGCCTTTGAATCTAGCCTTGGCTTTGTATGCCTCAAATTATGCTTAACTGGGTGGTTCTGTAAATATATATGTATATCTGTTTTAGGCCTGAAATTTGATAGGTTCCAGGTTTCAGGCGGCTTGGCGCGGTGAAGGCAATTCGGTGTTTGTTGAGAGCATTCCTATGATATCTTAGAGGCTATGTCGTTTCGTGAGCTGGTTTCCTTGATTGATGCCTCCAACAGGTCACAGCTTTGGTCCACGCTCGTAGTGTTTAAGTCTGATACTGACGTATCAGTTCACTTCCCAATGGATTGATTTCAAAATGCTGTGGGTTTACGTGAAACGACGTATTACAACAAAGCTCAAACTGAGAAATAGCCACACGAAATAAATAGCCACCCATTTTACCATTTCCAATCTGTTCTGTCCGCTGATATCCGGTCGGCCTCCAGTAAAATTGCCTTTTGTTCTCTCTCGGGCATTCTCGCGCTGAAGCAACTTATCAATAAGGATGTGTCTAGATTTTCGCTGTATGCACTCACAATTCGCGCCCAAAGCTCGCAAGTGAATCGCGATCTTCGATCAAACCAAGGTCCATCAAAGCTTCCACTCGAGCTTCCAGCCTAAGTGTACAAGTATTATTAGACGACACAGTTAGGATATGAACTCGGTTTAATTTACATACCTGTCTACAGGCGTTATTTCAGCCGGCGCTTTGCGCCTTGGCGGCCACACCGCTGGGGGTTTCTTCTTGGGGAGCCCTTCATTGGCAAGAGTAAGGACCGCTTCACCATCTTCGCGTAGTACGCCCTACAAACTCATTGAACTAACAGATTGCTACCATTGGAGGCTCAATACTTACCGCAATCGCAGCTGATGTGATGTTCTTCTCTACATGGCTGACCATCAATATATTTTGATGGTCGTGACTATATGCGACACCAGCATTGTTAAGAATATCTGAGATCGGGTCAGTCACCAGCGTGCGAGCCGGTTCATCCAACATGAAGTCTGCAAGTGTTCTTTCTCCTCCAGGCTACGTGTTACGATTGTGAGATCAGTTTAGGGTACGGGAACGAGAAGACCCACCGAAGACTCTTTGATCATTCCGTCAGGGGTTGAATCCATGTTAGCAAGAGCCCAGTTAATTTCAGCCAGGTTTGCCTTCTCAATCTATACACAATATTAGCTCGAATTTGCACGTTGCTTTGACATTTTTACCGTCATCTTGGTCGCTAACGCTGTCTCGTGTAGCCTAAAAGATTTAGTGGCGGCTGAATTAGCTCGCGCTTGGCCCTTGAAAGCAAGACCCACCTGAAAATATTCTTCAAGCCAAAGAGTTCTCCCTGATGAGTCTTAGAGCCTTGGACACCTTCAAAATATCGCGTCTGTACACTCGCTTCATATCCACTGGCGGGGGAAATCGTTAGCTTATTATTCTAACCGGCATGACCATCTTACATCTGCATCTGCTGCTGCTTGTAGATCTGCCGAGCATATATGAGCTCTTCAAGAGCTCCCGCGCCAAGCAAGCGGTAAACGTTGACGTCTCGCTTTTGCCCAAACCGATATGCCCGGTCCATGCTAAGTATTATTGGGTTCACATAAGTATAATCCAGATGGGTGGTGACAATAGCACTTACGCCTGGAGATCATGAGCAGGGTCTGATATATTATTAGAGTTAGATCAGTGCCGCCGGCTTGGTTGACTCACTCCAGTTGGGATCTAAACTCGACTGTCAACAAGCGGAACGGATCATCTGATGAAAATTACTCGCCAAATATTACAACTTTGTTAGCGCTCGTCATGTTCAGGCCGGCTGTTGTTTGAATGGTGGGTATTGTGAAGCATACTATAACGGGGTACTCACTGCCTCCAACGAGAGTTGATATTAAGAACACAAACACTTCCGGGTCGCTATTGAACTTTTCTAACGATGCCATTCCTGGGGAGACAAATTTTTATTAGAATCTAAAAAGCGCTGGTAGGCCGGACACTTACTATCCTCTTGTTTAGTCCTGCCATCCATGTAGCAAAAGTTATAGTCTGAGAAACGATGAGGCAGTAAGTCCCTGGTGAGGCGCACAGGAAATCAATGTAGCTCACTCTTGTGCCTCATCTGGCCCTCCAGCATCTCCAGGATTTTGACAGATTTGGAGAATATTAGCACCTTGTTTCCCCCTTCTGTCTTCCACGTGTCTAGCAGTTGCGATAGGACCTAATTAAAAAATTTCAGCCTATCTATAAATTCCAGGTTGCTAACCCTTGACTTACCTTCCACTTTCCACACAATGAATCATCGTTCAATAAATCAGCTTGACGTATCGTCTGCCCCGGAAAGGCGATTTTCACATATTCGCGCCGTCTCGCACGCTGTTCATCCGTCTCGCCTTTGAAACCTGGGCAAATTAAAATGATATGATTGGAGATTTCGACGAAAAGTTGCATGTATTTGAGTACAAGGTCTTTCCAATGGACTCCTTGTTGGTTGAGCATATGACAGCAAGCCCCTCGCCTGCCGAGATAGTGTTCGTTGATGAAAGTGACGGGAATGAGTCTTTTGTTTGCTCACTTTTTGCCGCTTTCGCAGTCGCACGGTTCATCTTTTCGTATCATGAGCTGAACATCTTGAGTTTCCAGAAAGCGTCTATAAACCTCTAGCTGCGTTTTGGCCAACGGACAAAACACCACTTGATCAAATTTGCGAGGCATCTATAGAGGAGTCGTGTTAAACCAAGCATAATAGCGGTAAGTATATGCGCACCTGATCCGCAATAAGCGCTTTCGTGCTAAAGTATAGTTATTCAACACTGGGTATATGCTAGTCATTAATAATAAAACATACCGTCTTAGGAAGAAGGTAGGTAGGAGCCTTTGCACTAGTCGCTCTGCCAACAACTAAAGTCGAATATTTTAGCGTATTCGTGTTAAAAATGAATCTGGGACCGCACTTACTCTAGCTTTCGAGACCTGTGCTTGCGTGGCTCGATGTGCCTGACCCTCGGCAAGAGGTATACTGATATTGAGCTTCCACTGGTTCTGGGACCCCACCTTGCCAGGTGCACACCAGTCAAGTAGGGTCCAAAGTTCTTTGTATCCATTTTGTATTGCCGTGCCCTAAATATCGGGGCGAGCAAAAGACGTCGGCCATGGAATCAGGTGGAAAATGAGTGAATAGTATAAAAGAACGGCATGTTCGCAACGTACCGTAAGCCCAAATCTAACTTGGCATGCGAATTTGTTTAGTGCTACAGTTGTCCTATCGAATGCAGCTTTGTTAGTCAAAATCTACTTCATGAAAGAACGGCACTGTACCCTGAAGTTGGATTCTTGCATCTGTGAACTTCGTCTACGATCACTATTGACCAAGGAAGGTCTGAAAGCAGGTCGATATATGTACGAGCTGTATCAAATGCCGCCAGCACTATTCAAGCCGTATGATTGAGCAAATAGGACATAGAATTCGGCACACTACCTAACATACCAATATCAAGCCTGCCCATCGTGAAATCCTTCAAGACTTCGTCCCTAACGGTCTTATCCCCAGCATACGTCCCGTATTCGAAATATCCCCACTAAGAAAACGACTCGGTATAATGCGATACACCCGCTCCAGTCAACGAAACACATACCGTATCCAATTCCCTTTCCCAGTTTCCCACCACGGTCTTTGGGCATATAATCAAACATGTCCCCCATTTCTTATCCGCGCGAGGTAAGTCAGCTCGGGCTAAACCTTCATCTTGGAGTGCTCGAACTCTGTCACGACGACGATGCATATCTCGATTATCTCCAGACTTGCATAAAGCGGCCGTAAGGAACGCAATGACCTGGATCGTCTTTCCTAGATTAAATAACGAGGTGAGCCTGAAATTTATATATGACAAGAGTTCATACCTAGACCCATATCATCGCCCAGCATGCCCCCTCGACCCTCAGCCCATCGTCGATGGAAGAATTGTACTCCATCTCGTTGATACTCCCGAAGTTGCTGGTTGATACACGCTGGAACCTGGACTGCGTAGGCTGGATTGGTTGAAGCAAGATTAAGTGGCCCCAGCTTAACTTGATCAGGCGGCGGGGAGAAAAACGGTTTAGGGAGGTAGCTTGCTGGCTGAGTGGAGGCGGTATCAGGGCCGTTCTTTGGGGGTGCGAGGGAGACGCCGGTCGAAGCCGTGCTCGGGAGTGGAGCGTCGTCGTCAGATGATTCAGTTTCAGTTCCGCTTGACTTGTGGGACACTGAAGCTGAGGAAATATTATTGGAAATCTGCAACACGAAGATGTAAAATAAGACAGCTAGACTTACGACTTCTCCTAAAACGCTTCGTCGTTTGCGGTAGAACATCGCTCCTTGAAGGGCGCTTACTGGGTACCTGACTTGGTCTCCTTGCTCCGCCATCCTCTTCCTCGTTTTCGGACTCTGCAGCTTGGTGTTAGCCAGAATCAGGTTAATATCTGATTATATATACCTGTTGCAGTATCATTTGGGCTCGAATTTGGCTGTGACCTTATTTGCGACGCCGCCACCTTAGTATTGGCGGCAGGAGAGGGACGCCACGAATCGGTTAGCTGAGATTGCGACGAAGGCAGCGCGAGTTGCTCTTGTTCTAGGCCTATTCAACTGTTATTCTACCATGCTATAGAAGGAGAGATCGAAACAACATACCGAGGAGCCTGGGCAAAGGATCCGACAAGATTGTATTTAATACATCCTTCCTCGATGACCTTGTAGCTGAGCACATATTAAGCGTTGCTGCCAACAACCTAGTTCCTACTTATAGGCTTACGTGACGAATTAGACTGCGACTGCTTATTGCTAGGTCGGCCTCTGGCTCCACGCCTTTTGGGCTTATACGACGCTTCCGCTTCGGCCGATAGAGTAACAAGATTGAATTCGTCATCCGAATCAGAGTCTAGATCTAGTTAGCATCCTTTTTAGGACTCCGGCCAGATAGGCTCACCAAGAGGAGCAGCCACGGAAATTAACCGCTTGTCTATATAACAAATCGTTTAAAACACGGCACCGAAAAATCCAAAAATAGGGGGACGTACTGGACGCAGCTCTGTTCTCTGGTTTTCGCTTTTTCTCGTTTCTGAGCATAATTTGTAGTAGAATGTACAGCTTATAGCTCCAAGATTGACTAAATAGATAATATTATAAGATAGCAAGAAGGTGGCAAGGTATGTTGAAGATGGATGCGCGCGGACCTTCACGAGGCCACGTGACTGTGAAGCTGCTGATGTAATCCACGTGCCACTCTCCCATTGCAAATAATTTTTGGCTCATTTCCCAACTACCATAACTAGCTTGCGAATCTTGCACCTGTAGGATGGGGAAGAAAGCGAGCAAGGCAACACGCAAGTTCGCTGCCTCTGGCGAGCTAAAGAGAACGATTACGGCGCGGAGGAAACATAAAGCTGTGAAGCAGAAGGCGCAGGCTAGGAGCGCAGAGAAAGAGCGCAAGAAGAGGACAGGGGGTGGGGAGGAGGATGAAGGGAGTGATGAGGAGGTGCTAAAGAAGTCCAAGGGAAAGTGAGTGTCTGTCCTACTGTACGGTTTGGGGATTTGCCTGACGATCCGCTTGTGCATGTCCTAGAGGAAAAGCGAAGCCAGTCGATGATTTACTGAGCGGAACGTTCTTGGATGGAGTTGACGGCGACTCAGACGCCGGCTCCGCTACTGAGATCAAAGAGCAAGTCGACGATGATATTAGCGGCTCCGAAGATGGCGAGAGCGACATTGCTGACGACGAGTCCTTCGCTTCTCTCGACGAAGAAGGTAAGTCTTCATGCGCACTCATATCGACTTGAATTCAACTCAAATTATTGGACCAGATGAGGGTGCAGCCCATGCAATGGACCTTGCAGCGCTCAAAACGAATGATCCCGAGTTTTATAAGTACCTCCAGGAAAACGACAAGGAGCTTTTAGAGTTTGATGCCTCCGAGGCCGAACTCTCGTCGAGCGAAGACGGTGATGCGATGGATGAGGACAAAGAGGAGGACGTTACGCCATTACTTACAACTGCCATATTGAAGGAATGGCAGAAGTCACTCATCGAGGTACGTCCTTTCCTCCAATTTAGGACAATCCGATTGAATTGTACCGGTGAAATCAGACACACTCCCTCCGCGCCCTCCGTCGACTTCTCATAGCGTTTCGGTCCGCGGCACATATGAGCGATGAGGATGTCAAGACCGCTTGGCGGATCGATAGCGCAGTTGGTTAGTATTGAATTCTACCATCCCACGCTCCGCTCATGCACCAACAAATTCTACAGTCTTCAACAAGCTTGTTACGACTGCACTCAAATATACTCCAATCATCGCCGCCCACCATATGCCTTACAAAACGCTACCAAACGGGAAATTGTGCGTTCTAGTCCACTATTCTCCCCCGCCCCCCGCCTTGCGCGTTACACCCTTGCCCATTTCTGCTTCATTCCTTCACTCGTCTACACGTATTAGTACAACCAAATTGACCCCACCAACTTTAATGTAGCAAACCCCCAGCATCAACGTCCAAAACATCCTCCCTCTCCAAACTTTTACTATCTCACCTCCAAACGGCGGTCTATCTGATTGACCAGCTCCCTTCCAACCCTATCACAAAGCAAAAAAAGCAAGTCGAAGACGACGAGTCGGATTCAGACGCAGATGTACCGAAACGAAAGAAGGGGAAAGGGAAGAAGGGAAAGGGCAAATCACAGAACGAAGAAGACGAGGACGAAGGCAAAACAGCACTAGTTGAACTCGCCCTATCGGAAACTGCAAAACTCGCACCGTATATTGTGGGTAGCAGGAAAGCCGTCAAATCATGGCTAAAGGTGGGCAATCTGCACTAGTGTGCGCACTACCAGGGCTGATTAGCGAGCTTACATTTAGACGTGCCTAAATTTATGGTCGACCGCAGCAGATAGCGTCCGAATCAGTGCGTTCCTCGCGATCCGACGGTTGGCAATATCTTCAGATGAGGCGATCGTGGACCTAGTCCAAAAGGTGCGTTTATATTTACGACTTCCCCAACCTAACAATTGATAACCCACTATCGGTGCTATTCTTAGAATACGTACCTCACTCTTCTCAGAACTTCCAAATCCTCTTCACAACACACTATTCCTTCCCTAACACTAATGAAGAACTCGGCGAGCGAGCTGTACGCACTAGACCGCGCGGCGGCATACACAACTGCGTTTGGATACATTCGACAACTTGCTGTGCATTTGAGGGCGAGCACAAAAGTTAAAACGAAGGCAAGTGTTTTCTATCTGTCCGAGTGAGCACCAAACTAAATGCGCAACCGGTCTTAGGAATCATACAAGCAGGTGTATAATTGGCAGTTTGTTCACTGTGTAGATTTTTGGTCACTGGTGCTTGCGCGGGGTTGCGAAGATGCGGATGAAGAAAATGAGCTTCGGCCACTGATTTACCCGTTGGTTCAGATCGGACTCGGAGCAGTTGGGTGCGTCTATTCTAAGTTTACCTCAAGCCATCACTGATACATAGTCGTAGTTTAATCCCATCAACGCGATACCACCCCCTCCACTTGCACATTCTTCGCTCCTTGCACCACCTTTCTTCTCGCACGAATACATACGTTCCCATCCCTGCGCACATCCTCCCAATCCTTAC